>JACMII010000052.1:26935-54130 GCA_014805405.1 Bunonema sp. RGD898 | reverse complement strand
CATTGGCGTCGCTTCAGGCCGAGTATAAATTGCCGCCTGATGTGCCCGGCGGTATGCCGCGTTTCCGACAGGCAATTTGGCTTGCAAAGAGTCGTAGACTTGTGTCGGTCCAGGTCTTGGTGCAGTCGTTCTTCCTAAAGTTCTACCTGTCCGTCTGCTCGCGCGCCGGCCTCGAGGCGTCCAGTCCGACGACGGAGATCTCCGATCTGCCCTCGATCAAGTTGTCCGCCACGCAAGCCTATCAGGATGTGCCTGCGGACCAGCCGCTTCACGACGCCTGCGGACGACCGCTGCAGCACGCGTCCGGAGCGAAGCACACGACGGGAGAGGCACTGTACTGCAACGACATCCAAGTGGCCGACTGTCTCCATCTGGTCCTCGTGCTCACCAACGTTGCGAGTGGTCGTCTCGTGTCGATCGACGCGTCGAAAGCCTTGCAACTGGACGGCGTCGTGGCCTTCTTCGATCACAAGGACGTGGCGCCGGGCCGAAAGATTGGCGGACACAACTCCGATACGCCCGTCTTCTGCGACGGAGAGGTCAGATAGGGGGGGGGAGGAAATTCATCTCGAGTGGATCCGCGTCTTCAGGTGCTGTACCACGGCCAGCCGGTTGGCGCGATCGTGGCCGTCGATCACGAGACCGCTAGACGAGCGGCCGCCCGAGTGGCCGTGCACATCGAGCCGGCCAACAAGCCAGTCGTCGTCTCGATCGAGGATGCATTCCAGCACGACTCGTTCCACTTCAAGCCGATGTACATTCACTCGGCACTCCTCGAGCAGGACCACTTGCCGGAGATCGACTGGAGCCAGTACGAGCATGTCATTCAGGGGCAAGGTACGATCGACTCGCACGAGCATGTCCTCTAAACAGCGGCCATGACATGATTTATTTAGTGCGAATGAACGGGCAGGAGCACTTCTACCTGGAGACGGGACAGTGCATCGTCATTCCGCGAGAGGACAACGAACTCGAGGTGATCTCGTCGTCGCAGGGAGTCGCCGACACACAGGTTACAACCGCAATGTGGCCGTAGGATGACGTCAACGATGGTGATTGCAGGGCGACGTGGCGGCCGCGCTGGGACTGCCGCGACACAAGATCGTCGTCAAGGTGAAACGGATCGGCGGCGGGTTCGGCGGAAAGGAGAGTACGGCCGGACTATTCGCGGCGCCCGCAGCTCTGGCCGCCGTCCGACTGCGACGACCGATCAAGGTGAACGTGGAGCGCTTCGACGACATGGCCGTGACTGGAACGCGTCATCCCTTCCGATTCGACTATCGAGTGGCCGTCGGAGAGGACAAGAAGCTGCGTCATCTCGAAGTGACGTGCATCTCGAACGGCGGCGCCACGCTCGATCTCAGCATCGGCGTGACACGTACGTCATACAATTCCACCGCGTCCACGTGTAGTGTGCACACGGAAGAAGAAGGGTCGTTCAGAGCGCGCAATGGTGCACATCGACAACGTGTACAAGTGGCCGCACGCCAACATCACCGGACTGATGGCCAAGACGAACACCGCGTCGAACACGGCGTACCGAGGGTTCGGCGGACCGCAGGGCATGTTTGCGACCGAGGCCATAATGGCGCAAGTGGCCGAAACGCAGGGCTGGGATGTCGACGAGGTGAGCGGACCCTGACCCTATGTGGGGGGAAAGAAGACGATTGCAGTTCCGAGAGGCGAACATGTATCACGAGGGCGACGTGACACCGTTCGGAATGACGTTGCGACAGTGCAACGTCATTCGCTGCTGGGAGGAGTGTCGACGAGACTCGAACTACGACGAGAGGAAGAAGGCGGTCGAACAGTTCAATCGCGAGAACCGATACCGCAAGAAGGGCATCTATCTGCTGCCGACGAAGTTCGGCATCGGCTTCGGACTGCAGCATCTGAACCAGGCCGGCGCTCTGCTGCACGTCTATCTGGACGGCACGGTGCTCATCTCGCACGGCGGCATGGAGATGGGACAGGGTCTGCACACCAAGATCCTGCAGGTTGGGGCGGGAGGGGCTCTGCCATCGCGGAGATCGTTCGTCGCAGATTGCGTCTCGCTGTCTGGAGCTGCCCATCGAGATGATCCACATCAACGAGACGTCCACGGACAAGGTGCCGAACGCCTCGGCCACGGCCGCATCCGTGGGATCCGACCTGAACGGAGTCGCCGTTCTGGTGAGTGGGGGGGGCTGTTGCTTGCTTCCGGCGTGCGTGTGCGTCCGATGATGCTGCAAGACGTGTTGTGCAGGACGCGTGCAAGAAGATCATGGACCGACTGGAGCCGTTCCGGAAGGCGGACCCCGAGGGAGGATGGAAGAAGTGGGTCGTGAAGGCGTACCAGAGCCGCGTCCCTCTGTCCACCACCGGATTCGGCATCATCCACAGTGAAGTGGTGAGTGATGGCGGCGATGTTTCGTACGTGATCACTCGCATACCTGTCGTGTAGGTGGATTGGGCGCGCGGCAAGGGAGCCGAGCTCTTCGGCTACTGCGTCTACGGCGTCATCTGTGCCGAGGTCGTGGTCGACTGTCTGACCGGCGACCATCATGTGCTATCACTCTTTGGAAGGGCGTGTTGACAGAGGGGCGGAGTTGCAGCTGCTGCGAGCGGACATCTGCATGGACGTGGGCGAGTCGCTGAACCCGGCCGTGGACATTGGCCAGATCGAGGGCGCCTTCATCCAGGGCTACGGGCTCTTCACGATGGAGGAGATCAAGATCCGACCCGACGGGATCAGACTCACTCGTGGGCCCGGCACCTACAAGATCCCGTCGGCCGACGACGTGCCGCGCGACTTCCACGTCCGTCTCCTTCGGGGCTCCTCGAACAAGATGGCCATCTTTGCGAGCAAGGCCATCGGCGAGCCACCCCTCTTCCTCGGCTGCGGCGTCCTGTTCGCCATTCGAGAAGCGGTCAAGGCGTATCGGGCGGATCACGGAAAGACGGGATACTTCCGATTCGACGCGCCCGCCACACCGGAGCGCATCCGACTCGCCTGCGAGGACGACCTCCTTCAGACGGTCTGTAGTCTGACACTTGTAGTGTGTGCTAGTTTGTGAAGAGGTCGTAGGGGTGTGTCGTCTCACCCTCATATCATCTTGCGCACGTGATGACGCTCGTCCGTCGACTGAACGAAATGGAGAGAGAGGGAGGGGGCGCGGGCGGGTGGGATCGTCTAGTGGGAGACAGAGAGGCTGACAAACGGACGGGCGGACGGAGTTGTTTTCGTGGATGATCACGACCTTCCCCTACTCGCCTCTTTTTAGATTGACGAATTGCCCGACCCGGTGACGTATCGCGCTTGGACGGTGCCTCTCTAGACGAGTCGTCGATCGACTGGACGCACTGGGGAACGGACAGGCGGGGAGAGGGAAAGGAAGAGGGCGAATCGCCACCACCACCACCACATCATCGTCGTCGTCGCACAGCATTGTCGTCACTGGTGTCGTGTGTGCGCGCGCGTCCTCGAAACGAGAAACACACTGATTGACTGGCAAGACTACTGCTACCCACTCACTAATACACACAAACAAGAGTCGCCGCTCTTGTTTCTCCACCGAAGAAGAAGAAGAGACTATCGAAGAAGGGGAGAGGGTGACTATTATCGAGGCGCGAGATCTTTGTAGTGTCTTCAGCGCAGCCTATTCTGTTGTGTTTCACCTCCCGCCAGAACATGAGCTTGTATGGAAGAGAGGGAGGAGGAGGAAGAGGAGTCGCGGCATTGCGGCGGGCGGGAACCTGTCCGCGGGCCGTGCGTGTACGGCGAAGAAGGGGAACCGGTAGTAACGGTGATGTTGTGGTGGACGATCAAGCGACAGACAGGAAGTGTGCGCCAGGTGCCCGATGGCCTTGGCAGCTGCCTTTCGCTCTCACGGTCATTGCCCTACACGTCACGATCATAATGATCGCCCCCGTCTATGTCGACCGATGATGACATAGACGGAGGCGGCGCCGCGCGCCGGGTTGTCTGAGAAGAGGAGTGAGAGAAGGAAAGGTGCGTCTTGTCATTTGGGTGCTTCTCGCTACCCCACTCCCTCTTCTTCATCTTCTTGTGAAGACGAGGACGGCGGTGACGGTGTTCAGTGGACGGCCAGTCTCTTTGCCCGTCCCATCTTCGTCGGTGAATCTTGTGAGGGGGCGACGCACGCCCCTTCTCCCTCTCCCTCTTCTCTCTGAAATCGTTCACTCACCACACCACGGCGCCGTCCCCTTGCACAGCAACCAACCAACCGACCCACTATCACCACTACTACCACTATCACATCATCCACGTCCTCGCCGATCACTCTGATCTTTCTCAATTTCCAGTAGCATCACCGGCTCCGTCGAATCTCCCGACTCCTCTTCATCTTCACCGCTACATCGCAATCGCCATCATCATCGTCGTCGTCACCATCAATAACAACATCGCGATGCTGACTCCCCGCGTCGGCGCCGCTTTGCCGCTGGTGGCCCTCATCTTTGTTGCACTGTCGTCGGGTCAAGTGCCGCAGTCTTCCGACGCCATGATCGGAGCGGTAAGGGGACGGTGACGAGATGATAATGCGGCGTTTGTGCCCCGCTGCAGCTCGGCAATCATGGAGTGGCTCTGCTGAACTCGGCGCGCGTCTCGGGGCAGTACGTTCGGCAGTGTTCGTGCGGCGAACTGCACGAGTGCATTCTCCACATGAAGATGCAAGTGGTGGCATGCGCGGATCGCTGCTTCCCCATCTTCGGACGGGTTTGTCTGGCGGCGACGCTCTGCGAGGAGAGAATATGACGACGACGTGTGTTAGGTGACGGCGACGCCGAGCCAGCTGAAGCGTTGCTTCGAGGATCGCATCTCGGTGGTCGACTCGTTCCTGGGCTGCTTGGAGCATCGAGCGGGCAGTTGCGTCAATAACCTGCGTGGGCCGCTCATTCCGCGCACCGACATCAACATGCTGCTCATGAACGGCGAACGCATCATCGCGCAACGCTCGCAGGCCATGCAGGTCCGTCGACGACGACGACGATTGCATCGTTCTCGTTCCTCAACGTGCTCGTCATCTTGCAGACCTTCCTGGCTCCGATCGAACGTATCGTCAACGCGACGGGCGAGTTTGCCCTCTGCACCAAGGCCTGCTTCCTGGCCTCCAATCAAGACAGTCAAGGCGGGTACTGCTTCGACCGACACGGGTTTGTCAAGCAAAGAGTGATCAGCGCGAGAGGAGAAGAGTTTTGCAGTTGCCAACCGTATCTCTCCGACATCAAGACCAAAGCGACGTTGTCATCGTGCACTCGCCGAATTCACTGGAAGGAGCATGCCTCGGAAATCTGTGACTGCTCCGTCAACGCCGGTCTCACGTAATTGCCCCCCGTCTTGTTTGCTCAGTCTATAATGGAAGGAATGCAGAGACCTGAGACAGTACTGCGGCATGATTCATCTGATGGATCGGAAACGTCCGCAGTCTCGTCGTCAGCACTAAATCTGACTGGCTCGGCGCTAGAGAGAGAGAGACCGAACTGCAACGTGCAAGATCGACTTCCAAGAAGGAGAAGATGAAGAGGATGGTGACGATAAGATGCTACACATTGCTCAATTGCCACTACTACTATTCTAAGCGGCCGTTTTGTACACACATCTTCATTGCATTACCATCATCACATCACTTCACTTCACCATTCTCCTCTCGCCTCTCCTTCACCATCATCATCATCGACACACGTCATGTTACAATCCACTGACAGTAGTAGTTACTTGTTTACGTGCGTTTGATTGCTGGCGCCGCAATCATACGGGTATCATCATCATCATGCTAAGAGAGAAAGACGACGAATAAAGGACGAAGTGTTGAAGTGCGATATTTGCCGAGGAGTGAGGAAGGGAGGATGACTGATCGCCAAGCGGCTCTGCGATGTGGTCTGTGCTTGAACTGGAGACAGAAAGGAGGATAGAAGGGCTGCAGCGTCTACTATTGCCGTCGTCGCCGCTGACGGAGACTGATAAGCGAGTGAGGGTGGTAGTGGGAGCGAATCTTCCATCGCTGCTGACAGCTCGGCTCGTGGTGTGTTTGCGACCGACCAATCGAGAAGAAAAGGATGGCCGAGCACTACAAGCTGCAGTACTTCCCGCTTCGTGGACTCGGCGAGCTTCCCCGTCTGCTCCTCCATCTGGCCGGCCAGCCGTTCGAGGACGACCGCATCCAGCAGCGGATCTGGCCCGAGCTCAAAGCCTGTAAGGAGAGGGGATTTGCATGCGAACAATCGATTCTCGCTCTCTTGCATAACAGCGACTCCATTCGGTACGCTGCCCGTGCTGGAGGAGGACGGCGACCAGCTATCGCAGAGCGGCGCGATCATACGCTATCTGGCGCACAAGTTCGGCTTCGACGGCGACGACGAGTGGGAGAGGGCCCAGATCGATGCGCTCTACTGTCAGTCAAACGGTCCAATCGTGAGAGCGACGAGAAAATTCAGGTCAGATCCGCGACTTCTACGATGAGGTGCGTCCCTGGTTTCTGGCCGTCACTGGACGAGGACCCGGCGAGCCGGTACTGCCTCCAGTCATGTTTTGTCGTCATCTCGGTGAATTCAGGCTGAGCTCTACGAGAAGCTGATCGAGCCGCTCCGCGAGAAGCTCTTCGCTCTGCTCGAACGCTACCTCATGAAGTCGGACTCGGGCTATCTGGTCGGCAAGCACATCTCCTACGTCGACCTCTTGGTGGGTGGAAGAGGAGAGAGAGAGAGAGGCTCGGGCAATGGGTGAAGAAGAGCTCGCACGCCTCAGGTGGCGGAACATCTCGAGACGATGGACAAGTTGGTGGGCGCCAAGTACACGGCCGGCCGGCCGTTGATCGCGGCCATCCGTCAGAAGGTGTATCAGCATCCGCGTCTGACCGACTACATCCGCAAGCGACCGCAGTCCGACTTCTAGACAAGAGCGACCTGCATTCATACTGCCATCATCATCTTCTTCCTCTTCTTCCACGCAGTAGATACACCGCCAGCAGTTTGTGCTCGTGCCACTAGAGATGATGCGGTCCTCCCCGTTCCATCATTCGATTGGAAGCATTTTTGAGTAAATACAACAGTTGCACAGTGTTCGCCTATCGTCAGCGTCAGACTTGCATGTGCAGAGGCGGCCTCGAGTCGAGCTCCTCGACGTTCCGCTCCAGCATCGCGGTGTCGTTGTGCGAGACGGAAAGCAGCAGACCGACTGCCGCCGGAGTCGAATCGCCAGCCGTGGCGCACTCCTGATCGCGTTCAGCGTTCTCGCCTCTCTCTCAAGCAGTGGACCTTGATCTCGGAGCACGTCTGGATCTGGTTGAAGGGCGGTGACGTCATGTGTCGGTAGATCTGCTCCAGGTTCGGCTTCACGAGAAGCAGACACCGCCGCCGGTACTGATGATGATGATCGATATATGCCGACGGTGCAAATGAGGGATCGAAGCGAGCACTCACGGCGGGCATGCGTTTGCACTCGTGCTTGAGCTGATGCAGCAGTTTGATGCGGCTCGGCACGGCGCCCGTAAAGTGGCTGTAGACGGTGCGCAAGGCCAGCGAACACTGCACGCACGCCTCCTCATGCGACAGCGCCTCGGTGCACTGCGAGTCGGCCTCTCTATGCAAACCACACACGAGCGCACCTACGGCCGAGAGGGCGAGCAGAAGCAGCAGCAGCGATAGCACGACGGTAGACATGAAAGAGTAGAGGAGCAGGAAGACAATTGAATCGATGCTGGTGGGAGAAAGAGAGAGAGAGACTGCTGCGCACGGTGTGTGCGTGCGTGCGTATCGGCGAGCGCTGCTGCTTCTGTTCGCCGTCTCCGTCTCTCTCTCCCCTGCTCCCTTTCTTCCTTCTCTCCTTGCACCGTCCCTGTCACTGTGCGTGTGTGTGTGCTGTCACGCCACGCCGCCTCCGGCACCGCCACCATCGTCTTCTTCGCGCCGTCCTTCTCGCCGCTCGTCCTCCTTCAACACTTCCTCCCCCTTCTCAGCCATACATGACCTGACACACGCGACCATAGATCAATTCTCAATGGAGGGGTGCAAAGGAAAACGTACAAACAGAAACACGGTTTTGTTGCTGCTGCTGCTGCTGCCACGCAAGAGACCGACCAGCCGGATTAGAGTGAGCCGGGAGAGAGGGAGAAAATGTGGGACGGACGCTCGTCGAATCGCCCGAGGCCATTGTCATTTTTTCCACCTGCCCATCAGTCGCAGTTGCCAGCACTCGCTCGACGAATCGTCATCCTCGTCAGTGGCGCCGACATCAGCATCATGATCCGATTCTGGCTCGTTGTAGTTCTACTGCCATTCCTGGTCTCTCTAGCAACAGCCACAGAGGAGACGGAGACGACGACGGAAGACTTTCTGGTCAGCGAACTGCAAGAGCTTCACCGAGAGAGCACGTCATTGCCCGGAGAAGAAGAAGAAGAAGACGCAGCTCCGCAAACGTCGGCTCTCCAGAGGGGACGATTGCTCAGGAAGGTGAGGAGATTTGCGCAATGAAACTCAACTCTCCGGCTGAAGTTGATCGGCCGGTCCCGACGACGGTTAGACAGCAACGGAAAGGCGGCACTTCGACGACGCTTCCGTCAACTCAGATCGCAGATCGCCATCAATCTTGGAGCCGTATCACTTTCCGATCCTCCAATCAAACAAAGAAGTCATGGCAGGGCAACGACGACGATGGCACGGACTCGGTGGACAAACGGGCGCAAGACACGAAACGGCGAATCAGCGGATTGCCGCGAAAACCGGAGCGCATCAACAGGATGCTGATGGATGCTAACGAGGAAGGCGTGCCGGATGTGAATCCTGACGAGGACGTCATCATTGTCGGCGGCGACATCGCCGTCTCCAGGCGCGAAGAAAGAGTGTTATTTCTCCGAAGAAAATGGATTCCAGCGAACAGCAACTGTGCGCAGCCATGGGCTTGACCGCGAGTTGTAAGGGGAAGAAGATGAAGCGAAACGCCGTCGTTATGCCGTCATATCCACAACAACTCTGGGTTGACGGATTGTACTACGAGTTCCTTGATGTCCGTGAGTCATCATCGTTTGGTGTCGGAAACTTGTCGTCAATTGAAAATCCATCACAGCCGATCGAGTGAAGGCGGCCTGGAGACGCGCAACCCAGGAGTGGGCCAACAACACGTGCATCAATTTCATCGTAGCCATACGCCTTTGCATGTTGTCATGCCACATCATCGCTCCAGGAATCGTCGACCGCGCCGGATCGGGTGCAAGTGATTGCCCGGGACGGATGTTGGTCCGAGGTAGGACGAGTGGGCGGAGTTCAGAAGCTGTCGCTCGGCTCTGGATGCGAACTCGTAAGGATGACGAGTGAGGGGCATCAAGAGGATTGTTGAGGTGGGAACCGCCATGCACGAGATCGGCCACGCACTCGGATTCATTCACACACAGAATCGACACGATCGCGACGACTACATTCACCTCTATGTCAAGAACATTGTGGTGGGTATACGCTCGTTCCCCCTCGTTACACGAGGCGACTTGCAGAAGAACTGGATTCCGCAGTTTGCGCTCGAACCCTACAACTACAACTTTGGATTTCCCTACGACTACTCGTCCATCATGCACTATACTGCCGATTCGTACGATGGCGTCCGATATCTCTCCTTCATACCGCCAATGATTCAGATCGACGAAGCAGGACGGACTCGTTACAATGGTTTCACGAGATCCCCGATATCAGGACTCGATGGGAAGTGAGATCCCCAGTCACACGGGTACGAAAAGACCAATTTATGGGGGAAAAACGTTGAGAATTTAGACTTTCTACTGATGAATCATCTCTACAAGTGTTTCGGTCGGTTGCATTGCGTCGCGGACAAGTCGACGCGATTGCAGATCAATGCAGCGGATCGAAGACGGAATGCGTGGCCGGCCGTGGAATGCCGCATCCTCGCAATTGCTCACAATGTCTGTGCGCAGCAGGCTTCGGTGGCGATCGGTGCGAGCAACGGGTGGGAGCGACGCAAATTATGATGAAAGATGGAGCGGGTGAGTTAAGCCAGCCGGTTACGGCATGGAGTGCGGAGCCACACTGAATGCCACATCCGACTGGCGGGAGATCAACGAGACGGTCGGCGACGCTGAGTCACTGCCCAGATGGGCGCGCACGTTCTGCCACTGGCACATAACCGTGGGGCGTTTGCAACACAGTGATCCGAGTGATGCGAGACGTTCAGTCGCCGCCCAACAGCAAAATCAACGTGCAACTGACGTCGTACGCGGGCGCGTCGTGCACGGCCGGGTGCGGCTTCGCCGGACTCGAGTTCAAGTGGAAGTTCGATAAGAGAGAGAGCGGATTCAGGCATGTTCGCACGCCGCTTCTTCCACTTCCTTCGTCTTGTTGCAGAGTCTGCTGTCAGGAGGACGCCCCGCTCGCGGTGACGAGTCAATCCAATCTGATGGTATTGATCGGATACGCCATGCGCAAGGAGGAACACTTCTCGCTGCGCTATCGAATCGGTGAGCGGAAGAGGCGGGTTGTGTCTCGCAATAACCCGTTGCAGCGCCGTCGACTTGACAATCTAGTCCTGTGTCTGTCAATAGTCAGCTGTAAACACGTCGAGGCATTGACTGCAGAGGAGGAGGAGACGACTGAACGAGCTGCATTCTTCTCTCCTCTTTACGGAAACAGCGAATGAAACCGTCGATTCTTGCGTTCAAGTGGATGCGCAGTCTCTAATCGGTGGTCCACGCGCTACGGCTCTGTCTCAGTTCTTCAACTGTGATCTAGGTGTATGATAGCACACTATTGTGTTGCCTGTCCGGTCTGAGCAATCGTCCTTCTTTTTGCTGGCTGTGCCTTGCGTATTCGTCTGTTTTGGTTCGTCTAGGGAAAGGGCTGAGAGGAGCAGCACATGACAACGATATGGGGGGACATTCTACGTAACGATGAGGTGACGGGACGATGTGGGGCGAGGGATGGATGGATGGATGGATGGATGGATGGAGGTTGGGCAGCCCCGAAATGACAGCGCGCGCGTGGGCGATGGGAGGGCGCGAGAACAGAGAAGAGGCCGGACCCGTCGTCGTCTCGGGGGAATGGCCGCGCGCGCACACGATTCCTACTGCCGAGAGGCGTGGTCGATCATCTGCCGAGCAGTGGCAGGGCCAGGAGTGCAGCGACCGCCGACAGCGTGACGGCCGTTCGCGAGCCGCCGTTGCAGCCGTTCTTGTCCGAGCACTGGTAGTAGTCGATCGAGATCGCCTGCACGGGACGCAAGTCAACGACAACAGCAACAACAACTGATAGAACCTGCGATCCCTTGTGCGTCTTCGTATCGTTGTCGCCCATGTAGGCGCACTCGCGCACGGTCGACAGCTCGCCTGAACGTGTGTGCGCCACTTTGGCAATGCCGACGCAGTCCTCAAGTCGAACCCTCAATGTTCTGTCGGATCTTGCGGCATCCGATCGCGGCCCTGAGTTGTCCGCGCAACTTGCGCTGCGGGCAGGTCTGGATGAGCGAGTAGAAGTTGTCGACGCAGTTGCGGTCGGCGTTGCTGTTGCAGACGTAGCACCGGAACGTGGCGCTCGACTCGTGCGCCGAGAGCAGCACCAGGAGGGCGAGACCGACGAGGAGGACACTCAGACGAGCGGTAGCCATCTTCGGACGCACGGCTGGAAATCCCGTCACCCAATTTTCATGAACCCGCAGCGGCGGCGGCGGTGGTGGTGGTGGAAGGGAGAGCGGGTAGTGGAGGGAGCAAGCGGTGGTGGGCAAAAGAGGAGCCGCCACTAGTGGCATGCAGCAGAAGCAGTGTGCCGCTAGCAATCGATAGAAGAAGGAGAGGAGGGAAGGAGGAGGAGGAGGGGGGAGGAAGGGGACGGCCGAAGTGAGAGGGGAAGGAGGGAGAGAGAGAGAGCACCACAACCCGTCGTCACCACTGCCACCACCACCACCACCACGGCCACACTAACTGACGACGGCGCGAGAGACCAGAGCGAGAGTGAGGGGGAGCGACACCCGAGATACACGGGAAGAGGATGGCACTCGCATCGAGGCAAACGACCAACGCCCATTTAGAGCTGAACGTGCGCGCGCACGCACACCCGAGACCGTGATAAAGGGCGGCGGCAACCGAAATGGGTCGCTGAGCACATTCGCGGCAGCAGCGACGTCGTCGTTCGTCTATCTGTCTATCTGTCTGGCTGTTACGCAGAGAACCCGGTCGCCCTGGAGACATGTCGACAGAGAGGAGGAGGAGCGAATGCAAGGTGTGGGGAGGGAGGTGCAAATGCACGCACGGGTCGCACACACACGCACATGGGCACACACACACGTCGCCAGACCGACATTGGCTCCTTCTAACTTGCTTCCTTCCTCTATCTGGCTTCCTTCCTCTTCTCGCTCTTCTCCGCCCCCCCCTCTTCTCTTCTCATTGCAGCGAGTGCTGCTGCGTAAGTATGCACGCACGCACGCACACAATTCGTTCCCTCTCTCTCTCATGATTCCTCCGCCGTCGCCGTGAAGGAATGGACTGCGGTCTCTCTCTCTCTCTCTCTCGTTAGAGGACCCTTGGGCTGTGTGTGCGCGCGCCCCCCTTTCCTTTCCTTCTACTGCTCTGCGAGGGGGAAGAGAGAGAGGGCACATAGGGACGCAGCAGCAGAGACCACGCAGCCAGCTGCAGTCATCCTTCCTCGGCCCTCTTCCCTCTCCTCTTCCCCTCCGCCACCCTCTCTCTCTCTGTGTCTGTCCGTTTGGAGCCGACTCCAAAAGTATGCGACTTGTCTGCTATTTCAGCCAGCTCGAGTTCGCTGGATGACGGCCCGTCGGCGAGCAGCATCAACGACCTAGGCGGCGACGACGGCATGCAGCGGGCAGCAGCAGTCGAAGGGCCGAAGGACGGAGAGTGTGGCGGAGCAGGGCTGGTGGCCCTCTTGAATAACAACAACGACGGCGGCGACGACGACGACGACAAGCAGAGAGAATGCAGCTGCTATCGGGCCGATTGCCTCTGTTGTCAGGGGCGCGGGGCGGCGGTGACGGCCACAAGCATTGCTGCGACGGAGAGACGACCAAAGCTGGCACGCTTCGTCAGCTTCGGACAGGTGTGCTATACTGCTACCACCACTACAAACGTGCTGGCCGGTCGGTCGGTCGGCCAGTCTGTTTGTCTATGTCCGCTCATCACTGCTGTTTGCAGGACTCGGCCCGCACGACCGGCGGTGACATCGACGCGCTCACGCAGCGCTCGCAACAACAACAGCACCAACAAAAGCGAGCGCCGCCCAAGTCCATGTCCGTGCGAATCAGTGACCCGCACTAGAGCACATCGTTCTCCTCTTAACAGGGCGTCGGTGGAGGCGCGCTGCGTCGAAGGGCTGTCCCACAGAGACGACGAGGCGTCGGCCCGAGATCGGAGGAAGCGCTTCAACTCGAAGACGGGCATCTCGCTCTTCGAGGCAGTCGAGGAGTCGTCGTCGTCGCCGCCCGCCTGTGACGACTGGCTGCTGGCCCCGCTCGCGCTCACCATCGCCAGGGTTCAGCAGTCGGGCGGGATCTTTGCGCCTGCGATGGGCGCCCTCTCCGCCAACGCGCATCCCCTCGAGTTGGTCGTCGCGGCGCGCAGCCACAAGTCGGCCAGAGCGAGCAGTGCGACGTCGGACGGCGGACGTCGGAGCAAGGAGACGAACCTCGCCTTCATCACCGAGGTACGTAGCCGGTTGTCGTCGTCGTCGTCGTCGTTCGCTTGCGAACGGGAGACGCCGGCTTCCTCTTTCCCTCTCGCTCTCTCTCTCACGCCACTCACACAGACCGCCGTGTCGTTTTTGTTCGCGGGCGGCGGACTGGTGGGCGCGGGCGTGCTGCTCGACGAGGCGACTCGAACGTGGACGCTCTTCCAGTCGCTGCCCGAGGCCGTGGCCCTCGTGCCGGTACTGTTCTGTCTGAAGGGCAATCTCGAGATGACGCTCGCGTCGCGTCTCTCCACCATGGTCTGTTCTTGCTCGTTCGTTGTCCCGCCAGTCCCCAATCTCTCTCTCTCTCGTGCAGGCCAATCTGGGTCTGCTGGCGACGGGTCGTCAAGTGGCCGCGGCGGCAATCTCCAATCTCACACTTATCCAGACGCAGGCCGTCGTCGTGTCACTGCTCGCCGCCGCCATCACCTCCTTCATGCAGTGGATACACAACGGACTCACGGTACGTGTGACGTTCGCACGCTTGCAATGTGCGAACGCTTGCAGCCGAGCTGGGAACGCGTCGCGGCACTGTGTCTGCTGTCCGTCGGCACGGCCACGATCGCGTCGCTCGTGCTAGGCCTCTTCATGCTGCTCATCATCGTGCTCTGCCATCGCTGTCACGTCAACCCCGACAACGTATCGCACACGCTCCCTCTCTCTCTCGGCTCGACAATAGAGAATCGTACGCGTGCACACAGGTGTCCACTCCGTTGGCGGCCTCGCTCGGCGACGTCTCCACCCTTCTCTTCATGTACCTGGTCGGGAGCTGCGTGCTCGAGGTCTTCCATCACGAGAGCACTCATTTCCTGGTGCCGCCGCTTCTGCTCATCCTCTTCCTACTCCACGGCGTCTGGTGTGCGCTCATCACGCTACGCGATCGCTTCACCGTCGACGTCCTCATGTAGAGAGTTCTCTCTTCTTTATCGCCCTCCCCCTGTCTCATCGTGTCAATCGTTTTGCAGTCATGGCTGGTGGGCCATCCTCACGTCGATGGCGCTGTCGAGCATGGGTGGCTTCGTCTTCCGACTCTCCACCTCGCACTATCCGGCCATTGCGGCCTATCAGCCCGTCGTGAACGGTACGTCGACTCGACGAGTCCTTCGAGTGTCGTCGTCAATCGACAGGTGTTGGCGGCAATCTGACGGGTATCCAGGCGAGCAGGATCTCGACCCAACTGCACACTGCCATGCTGAAAGGGGGCGTCGGATCGTCCGAGTCCACGGAACGACTCGACAACACCGTGGATCTGGAGCGCGACGACACCGATCAGTCGGCGCGAGCCAGGTCGGGCAAGGCGAGGACGAAGGAGCGCAGGGATGATGAGGAGGAGGATGCGGCAGCCCGTCTTCTCCTGATGTTGGCCCTGCCGGGCCATCTGGCTCTGGTGTTGCTAGTGGGCTGGATCACGGGCGCCTCCTTCTCGTTGGATGTCGTCTTCGTGCTGCTCTACCTCCTGGTGGCCCTGCTCCAAGTGGCCCTCTTGCTTTGGCTCGCGCGACGGCTTGTGCGCATCTTGTGGCGACTGCGCGTCGATCCCGACCACAGCGCCATGCCCGTGTTGGCGGCCGTCGGCGACGTGGTCGGTACGGTCCTCCTCTCGACCGTCTTCCTCGTCCTCTCGTCCCTAGGTCGCATCCCCACCCGCACAGACAACTCGCTCGCCGAAATAGCCGCCGATCTCCATCTCTTCGATCACGGGTTACACCTCGAACACAACACCACGCCCACTTCCTCAATGCTATAGTCGAACAATCTCCGTTCATGTCACGCCCGATGCACAATCCCACTTCCGCATTCCTCCCGTCCCAACTTTTCTCGGGTTCCACGAGTCGCTCGTGTGATGAAGAACTGTCGGTACATCTGCACGCAGCCACCACTCTATGTAGTTCATTGGCCTGTCGCTTCTGGATGGATAGATGAACGGAAATTGGGGAGGAGAGAAGGAATGGGAGTGGGGCCACGCTAGACGACGGCGGCGACCTTCTTCTCGATGGGAACGAGCTTCGAGATTGGACGTTGCGGAGCGATGTGCGCCAGCACTCCTCAATCGTAGGCGCGAGGATCGGGACGACCATCATCTGGGCGAACTCGCTCTGGCAAGCAATCTCGATACGAGCGTCACGCGCCGACGCCTCAACCGGAATCGTCAGCAGCAGCACCAGCTTGTCCGGCTTCGAAGCCACCACGTCGCCACCCTCCATCTGAAGTCCCGTGCGCTTCACGCACACACACACACACAACTCCGTTGCGTTCCTTGGGGGTTTCCGCTGCGAATTTTATCTCCAATACAGGGTCGCGACGTTCTTTTCCATTCCTTCTCGAGCGGGCAAACGACGGTCGTCACACTGGCAACAACATGGTCGGAGTGCCGCCGACAGACGCGTCACCATCAATCGGCATTCGCGCGCAAGAGTACATTTCACACATGGCATGCTCGGTTTCATGTCGGAGACAACACAGAAGAGATGATAGGCGAAGAAAAGAGCTGCGGTATGTACATTAGCATTCACAACAGAGAACACAGCAGCGAACTATTCGAAGAAGAAGACATCTTCAGGACGGCCGGCCTTTCGGCGCCGCTCCACGTTGATGTCGTGCTGCGTCTGAATTGTACTGTCGTGCAAGAAGCCCTGACCCTTTCACCTCGAGCATGGCGTTCAGACCGTGGGCCTTCTCCTCACGCAGACGCAGGTGATCGCTCATTTGCATACGACGACAGTAGAACATCTAGAGCAGAGCACCACTGCTAGCAAGCGACTGATGACAACGAACGAGCCTGATAGACGCAGAACCACGTCATGAGAATGACAGCACTGACGATGACCAGGATGAGTGCCATCGCGAAGAGATACCAAATGGCAGTAGAGGCGGGCACGCAGCAGCCTAGAATGCTTGAAAGGCGTGATACCGCAAAGACCCCACCACCTTCGTCAAAGTAGAAAATGTGCGGGGTGTGCATCTTCGCTATTGGAACAGCCATTCTCGCATCGAAACTCGCCGTCCTTCGGCTCTTGCAACAAGTCGAACGCCCAAGACGGATTTCGACTGCTCCGTGGTTTATCCTGCAGTACTTTCGGAGAAGTCTGCTGTCCAGGTTGAGCGCTGTTTGAAATGTTCTCCTCATCAGGAGGGAGCCGTTGAGCCGCTGAGTGTAAGAGTGTCATTTCGCTGTCGCGATTAGTCATTCGTGGGGCGGGAGGATAAGCGGCCGCTCGGAATTCCGTGACGCGCTCTTGTGCGCGCGCACGTTTCTATGTTCCACCATCCTTGCACTATCGCGCTATCCACGCACGACGTGACGTGGTTTTGTGGAGAATCTACTTTCAGTACACTTCCATCATCATGGATAGTGCGATAGAACAGAATCGTCGGCAGAGATACATCAACATCATTTCGGCTGTTTCAGCCTACTGGTTTGAAATTCGGACCCTTGTCATGCAATCGAGTGTAGGGTCGTCTCGATTGGTCTCGTCTTCATCAACAAGTACCTCTTGAGTAGCGACGACCTAAAGGTGTTTCGCCCTTTCAAACGAGTCATTTTCATTGCAGCTCGACGCTCCACTCTTCGTTACGTGGTACCAATGCGTAGTCACTGTTGCGCTTTGCTACGGATGTGCGGCCGCTTCGTCTTTCACGCCAAACCTCGTTCAATTTCCGTCCATGTCGTTTGATCCGCGAGTGCTTCGTCAGGTTGCCAATCGACGGACTGGTTGGCATCTACTATGTTTCCCGGTTGCAGGTATTCCCCCTGTCGTGCGTCTTCGTCGGTATGGTCACGTTCAACAATCTGTGCCTTCGCAATGTGGGCGTCTCGTTTTACTACGTCGGACGATCGCTGACCACCATTTTCAACGTGGTATGCTGCCGCCTCACTCGATGGCTTGTCGAGGATAGCATTGCGTCAGGCATGTTCGTACCTCATCCTCGGCAAAACAACGTCCGCGCGTGCAATCGGATGTTGCATGCTCATCATCTTCGGCTTCCTGCTCGGTGTGGATCAGGAGGATGCTTCCGGTAACTCAATTACGACGGCGTCTGTTCGCTCATCGACGACAATTCTTGAGGCTCACTCTCCGTGTCTGGAGTCGTCTTCGGGATCCTGGCCTCGCTGTGTGTCGCCTTGAACGCAATCTACACCAGCCGATGTCTCGGCTACGTCGGCGACAGCATCTGGAGACTGACCATGTACAACAACGTGAACGCGTGCATTCTCTTCCTGCCGCTCATGCTCTTCAAGTCGGTCTCCTCTCCCTCTCGAGTAGCCGTGCGGTTTAGTGGCGACTACTCGTCGGTGCTCTACTTTGACGGACTCTTCCAGCCATCATTCTGGCTCGCGATGAGTCTCTCCGGCTTGCTGGGATTCTCGATGGGCTACGTCACCGGCTGGCAGATTCAGGTTGGGTGAGTTCGTGCTGAAAAAATCTCCGTCGTAAGGCAACTTCGCCACTAACTCACAATATCTCTGGCACGGCGAAAGCTGCCGCACAGACGGTGATCGCCGTGGCGTGGTGGCGCGAATACAAGGTGAGTTATCGGAAGCGTAACGCTCACAGTCCGTTCCAGCCGGAACTGTGGTGGGCGAGCAATGTGATCGTGCTGCTGGGCTCCGCACTCTACACGTACGTATGCATGCAGGTTAGCGTTCACATCTCATCCACAGCACCATTATGCGTTCTATAGGACATGAACGCTCGGAAGGCACCTACGTCAGCTTCGCAGCGTCTCATTCAAAAAGAGAGGGGCCAAACGTCGTCTCGCACTAGTGAGGAGGAAGACACTGTATAGGGATGTTCATTATTGTTGCGTTCAGACGGGACTCCGCATGCTATTCACCAGTCGTAGACACTTTACATCATCACACCAGCCTAATGGAACAATCTGTGATACAATGTTCGACCGCTAGTGCAGACATAAAGTGCAATGGATGGTGGCAGTCGCCGTTGTGTGGAGAGACTCTGGGGTGTTTATTTCCTGCCACTACTTGGCTCGGACGCGTTTCCATCAGCAGTCGAGTGCCGTCAGATGTCGTCGGGTCTGGGATGGAGAACGCTGATCTTCTTCGACAGTCAGCCGGTGCCGGAGCAGAATTTCAGCGATCTGAAGGCGGGTGTTGTCTTATCGCGCGCGCGAATGAATGAACTACAGAACGTGGAGATCTACGACTGGTGTGCCGACAACGAGGACACGTTCATCTGTGAACGGAAGGGCGCCGTCTTTCGCCTGGGGCCGCAGCTGCAGCCCTACTTCTGGAAATCCCACCAGGAGTCGTTGTGCGCCGTCGCCCTGACGTCACTCTATCTCGTGACCGTTGGCGTAAGTCGAGACTTGAATCTCGCGCTGTGCAGCGGGACCGATTGTTTCAGGAGGACGGCCGAGGAGTGGCACCGCAGCTCAAGGTCTGGCGCCGAGAGAACTCCGACCCGTCGCCCTTCTGCGCGAAACAAGTCGAATTGCCCCTGACGACGGCTTCCATTCCCTGTCTTACTGGAGCGCAGTCCGCCTCGTCCACGACTCCAGCACATGCCACCGCGGTTTGTCTGTTGCTTTCAAGTTTCCCATCGCTCATCAGCTCGCCGTGCACGACACTCTGGACGCGACGGCCGTCGGCTTCGCAGATGGCTCGGTCATTGTTCTGCTGGTCAGCTGACGAGTCTCTATTATCTAACGGACAAGTTACGACACTGCAGAACGATCTGCTCAAAGATTCGGGCAAGTCTCGATGGTCGCGACTTCGACACGGAGCCCCGTCGGACGGAGAAGTGGTCGGGCTGGAACTGGTGATACTGCCCGCAAGTCGAATGGTACTGTGCATGCAGCCGATAGAACTGACCAGTCGCATTCACGTACATAGGTATGCTTCGTGATCTGCGAGCATGCCGTGCTCTCGTATGTCATCTCGCTGTCCGCGAGCTCCAGCCAACGTGTCGTGCACAACGTATGCGCTACGATCTCTGGAACGCGTGCACACCCAGACCTCTTGCAGTTGAAACACGGTGCACCGGGAAGCTCTCGGCAGTGCTGGTCGTTCGACCGATCGACGAACACGCTGACGGTCGTGAGTCAGGACATGGTCTACTGGTACGAGGCCGATCGATGCGTGGATGAGGACGGACAGCGGGGACGATGCCAAGCTCTGGTAGGAAGGATTAGCATGCGAACAGTCGACACCGCATCAGGACGTCCCGAACAAGTTGCAAGCCGTGCAGATGAGCGGCGGGCACTTGGTCACGCTCAGTAGACAGAAAGCGCTCATTGGAAACAGTCCAGAAGCGACGCTTCTCACCGTCTACGATATTCGCTGCCAATGTATGGCATTCCACTCGGCGCTTCCCGGCAGTGCCGTTGCCTTCATTTGGTGAGTGACGAAATGCGGACGGACTCGTGTTGACCTTCTTCTTCTCCCAGGAACAATAGCTTGGCATTCCTGCACGGCAACGGCGAAGGCGACCGTTCGCTGTCGATTCTACACGAGAAACCGCTCTCCGTGAAGCTCGATCTTCTCTACTCGAAGAATCTCTACGATGTCGCCCTGAAGTGAGCGACGCAGGCGGGTTCGTTTCAGCAGACGTTACAGATTGGCGCAAGAGTCGTCGGACTCGGACCAGCTGGCCGAGATTCACAGTCGATACGGCGACTATCTCTACTCGAAGTCCGACTTCGATAATGCCGTCCATCACTACATCCAGACCGTCAGTCATCGCGAGCCGAGCTACGTCATTCAGAAGGTGACACGACCGCACTTTGAGTCGAAATCTCTGGGCGACATACAGTTCCTGGACGGTAGTCGCGTCTCGCATCTCATCCAGTTTCTCGAGTCGCTCTTGAACCACGCGCGTCGATTTCCCGCATCGGCAGCAGCTCATTCGCGCAACATGACTGGACACCGAAATCTGCTGTTGAACTGCTACCTGAAGGAGCACGACACGGACAAGCTGAAGAGGTTCATCGACGACATGCGCCGCGACAGATCCGCCGCCACGGGAGGAGGACAGCCCGGCGACTGGATGTCCATCGTTCGAGTAGGAGTGTATCGTACGTAACCTGAGCGAACTCGTGCAGATCTTGCACGCGCACGGCATGGTGCCCGAGGCCGAGCAGCTGGCGGTCGAGTTCGACTTGATCCCCGACTACATCGCTCTCCTGTCGACGAGCGCGCTGTCCGGGAACGCAGACTCCGCGTCGACGGCACTTCGTCTGATCGAATCGCTGAAGATCTCGACGAAGGCGGTCCTTCTGGCCCGGCACAGCCAGTGGTTGCTGTCGACGGCGCCCGAGTCGACCGCCTCCATGCTGGCCGCAGTTCTTGCCGAAACAGGTCTCGCCATGCGGCAGGGGGTGTTTTTACGTTCCGTTTAGGCGGAGTCGTCACACCCTCCTTGCTGGACTCGCTCTGTGCGGCGTGTCCGCACTCGGAAGGTTTCCTGCCGGTTCTGTCCGCGCTGATCGCATCCCCGCAAGTCGACCGAGCAGTCATTGCAAAGCTGCGACCACTCGTCATGCTCGTGCTGGAACAGCGAGTCCGAAACTGGCCATCGGGCGGAAACTCGGCTGCGGCTCGTCAACTGGTGGAGTCTCTGTGCGGAACGAGTGCCGCCGACCTGGCGCTGGCCCTCAAAATGGCCATCATGTATCAATGCGAGCCCATGATCGAGGCGCTGCTCGACGGCGGCGGCGGCGGGCACCTGCACGATTTGCTACTGGTAGAATGCGTCTTGCACAATCGTCTCCTAATAACAACACTTCTGTCGATTCAGTTTTACATGGAACGGGGGCAGATCGACGACGTCCGTACGGTTTGCGTCCGATCGTGGTAAGCGCAGACGCCACAATGTTGCGTACCGTCACATTTGATCGTCAGTCGTCCGGACATCTGGCTCGAAGCCCTGTCGTGGGTGGCGTCTCTGTCGAAAGTCGACGAGCCAGCCGTGAAACGTCTTCTGGACGATCTGGCGGCCCAGCAGCTGGTCCATCCGTTGGCGGTCGTTCAGATCCTGGGCTCATCGTCGGTCCTGACCGTGTCGGTCGTGCAAGGTTTCGTGGCGAACTGGCTGGAGCGGAGTCGTCGCGAGACCGAGCAACAGATGCAGGCGGTAAACAAGAATCGGACAGAGATCGCCGCTCTCCAGAAGCAGACCGACTCGTTGCGATTCGAGTGAGCGACCCTCATGGGATATTCGGATGCGCCATCATTGTCGTTGTATTGCAGCGCACAAGTGGTGCAGACGAGCAAGTGCGCGGCCTGCGACATGGTGCTCGAGTTGCCCGTCGTGCACTGTCTGTGTCGGCACTCGTTCCATCGACACTGCTTCGACGCGTACGCCAACACGGCCTCGGACGACTGTCCCGCCTGTCAGGGGCAGCAGCGACAGCCGCCACCCTCGTCATCTCCGCTCCCATCCCCGGCCACCCAGCACGGTTCGCTATCGTACGACAGCTTCCAGAAAGAGGTATGTCACATTGCTGCTGCCACATCGCTTACATTCACGTCTCCGCAGATCAGCGAGTCGTCGGACGTGATGCGCACGCTGTCCGACTCGGTTCGAATGGGACTCTTCGACGAGCG
Source organism: Bunonema sp. RGD898 (assembly GCA_014805405.1). NCBI lineage: Eukaryota > Metazoa > Nematoda > Chromadorea > Rhabditida > Bunonematidae > Bunonema > Bunonema sp. RGD898. Next base: position 31,893 of record JACMII010000052.1, on the reverse strand, counting down.
CAGCACGGGATCGTCCAATCATGCCACACGATTGCCATCCATCTCTCGACGACCGCCGCCGCCAGCCACTCAAACGTCCAAAAACCCATTCCACGTGTCGTCAGAGCCGTCCTCCGCAAAGCCTTCGCCGTCCGGTGGAAACGGCGGCAAAAACCCATTCGATGGCGAGGACGACAATCCCACGCCCGCTAGCACACGACCGAAAGTCAAGGAAAGCACGAACCCGTTCGACTACGACTAATGTCACCATTTGAATTGCACAGGCGAATCTCGATCCAACGGCTCAGTTCATTGTTGACGGGTCGCTGCATCCCCCGTTTCGTGATCATCATCATCATCATATTTCTTCGTTTTGCTCCGGTAGATTGTGTCTCATAAACATCTTCGGATTTGCGTGCAACAGCGGACGAGTGAAAGAGACGGGAATGCGAACAACAACGAAGGTGAAGGTTGCGGGGGAGAACCCGCATCGGTTGCTCTCGATCTGAGCCACGCACATCTGTTGGCATATGCTCTGGGCAGCTGTGTTGAACAAGTGTTTCCAGACCCGAGCTGCTTGCCGTCCATAGGGTTGTTATTCTGGACACTGCGCGAAGCATACGGGCACAGGATATCACAATCTGAATGGGGGAGGACCGACTATCGCTGCCGAAATATACGGACATGTGTGTGTAGACGCGGAGGGCTGCTAGGGAGAGACTAGCGGTTGATCTCGGTCTGGACGTAGTGCAAGAACTCGACGTAGGAGTGCGACGACTCGGTGCGGTCCTCCACCAGCCGTCTCGTGAAGAACCGCCGTTGCACCGAGTCCTCCCTGCAACGTCGCAGACATTGTCGGAGAGCAAGATGGGGGTCCGCCGCACTTGACGATGCGCACGGGACCGAGGTAGAAGCGCCGGACGGCGAAGAAGGTGCGGATCAGCTCGTGCAGTCGTCGCGAGAACGGATTGTCCAGTTCGCGTAGCGTCTCCTGAACAAACGACGTTACGAGGGAAATGAGATGAGCACACCTCCTCGTCGATCTGTGCGTACGACGGAACGCCAAAGATCGCCTCGGCGAGTTGTGGATGGATGGCGTTACTCACGTAGCACATCTGGAAGGAGTCAAAACAAGTCCGACGACCGAGTCTCACCATGATTGTGCCGGCCTCCAGTAGATAGACGCCTCCCCGATCGATGCACTCGAACGACAGGCGCAGACGTGCAGGCAGACCCTCTTCCGGGAAACCGTGGATGGCGAAGAGACGAGGCAGCAGTTCCGAGAGGACCGTGTCCAATGGAGCCGTTCGTAACATCAGCAGATCGCTGGCGCGCTCATCCGTTCGAGTGTCGGCAGACGAGGCGATGGCGCGGCTCTTCAAGAGCCCGAGGGCGTACAGAGGCGCTTGCCGAAGTGATCCGTAAAAGGGGACACCAAGCTGACCGCCTCCAGATCCGCCCATTCCGCCGGAACTCTAGATGAGACGATACGTATAGCGCCGCACAACGAGGGAGGGAACCTTCTTGAATCCGCCCAGACTGTCGAGAACACTGTTGATGATTGCCTCTCGAGTGTCCGTCATGGCCCCGGTCGCGAAGATCCGATCCGACGCTAGATGCGAGGCGCGTTCTCGATCACGTCGCCGCAATTGGCATACCCATTTTTGATAGCAGCGCAATGGACGCTTTCGCATCGTAGCCTTCGAAGATCGCCTGCGGAGAGTCGGTGACGGGCAGACACAACGTGTGAACTCGGATCCGACGATCGCCTAACCAAGCAGAGATTGGACGTGAACGGACCCCACGACGTACCTTTGCTGGACGTGTAGAGGAGCGCCGCTTGAACGGTCACCGTTTGACGCGTAATCTTCTCATCCAAGGCCAGCTGAAATGCGAGTCAGTTGGCCCGTCGCCAAACACCAAGCCACCTGAACAGCGACCGTGGAATCGGGAGAGACGACCGGTAACTGCAGCAGGTCGACCGATCGGATGAAGAACGAGCCGAGAAATGTGCAGAGACTGATGCCTAATGCCGAACGAAATGACTATGCGAGACGAATAATTACTACCATTAGTGGCACGAATTCTGAGAACGGCCTCGAATCCGATGCGTCTCGTAAGGTATCTCGTGAACAGTTTCTCAAATCGTTTCATCTAAACGTTGGCCGTGTCTCGTAATAACTGGGAACGAAGACCACCTGATAGGTGTCACGTCGACGATGAAAGTTGGGCAGATGGTAGACCGTACCGGCCGAGAACTTCGATGCGTCACATGAAAAACGTTGCCGTTGGAGGAAAACGACAACGGCACGTACTGATTGTAGCCAAATCGATCGGGCTGGTGTTGAGCGCGAAGATGTCGAACGCAACTTGATGACCCGCACCTTCCAGTGCCAGCGACTTGTACCAATCGGATGACGAGACCATCTCCTCGCCAGGGTTCTGCGTGAGAGCGGTTTCCGAAAGAGCCTCACTCTCGATACCTTGACAGGTTCTCTTGGAGTGAGCGATCCGATGCCAATATTCGGCAGTGAGCATTGGAAAACGGTCACGCGGCCCCCGTTGTCCGCAATCAGGTCGTGAGCCACACGCAAGGCAGCACCAAGACAATTGTCCTTGTTGCTCGAGCGGCAGAAGAAGGAAGGCAGGATCCGCAACAGCTGCACGACGGACTCTCTCTTCTCGTTCAGATTTGCCAGGAGCCCGTGATTCGTTGGCAAGAAAGGTTCTGTAAGGGGTTTTGCCAGCAGTTGTCAAAAAGCGCCAAGAGAGCGGCGCAGTCCGTACCGTCCGAGTCGCTGACGACAAGATGACGTGGAGGTGATGACGATGACTCGCCAGTGAACTGGAAGAAGTGCAGAGAGGAATCGACAGCAATGAACGCGATCTGGGTTCGTTGGTCGCCCGGGATTTGGTCGAGGTACAGCAACATCTGTTCCATCACGATATCCAAGTACCCTGCAAAGCGATTGAGCATCGTCATACGCAACCCTACTACCTGACTCGGCCGCCAGTGCGCTCACATCGAACACGAACACGTAGCACGCGGCTTGAGGTGCGCGCAACTGCAAGTACAATCATCGGCATAATGATGCAGGGAAGTGTGGTGGCGCGCAAGCCAAACCTCGTTGGACTCTGTTAGTACGTTTTTGCGGACCGGCTAAACGAGCGTGCAAGCCATAACAAGAAGAAATGAGCGCTCACCATGTATTCCTGGGGAGCGATGTACTCGATCGTCGAATGCGTCAACTCGGGACGCACATGAGGGTCGCACATGGTTCTCGTCTTCGGATCCCACAAGAAGTCATCAGGCACTGAGAGAACACCGACCATTCAGAGGTATTGGCAAGAAGATGGGAATCACCGTCATTGGAACGATGACAGACGTTGCATCTCCAGTGACGCCCGTCGACGAATTGAACGAACGGATTGATGTACGTTCGGCAGTAGCGGCACCGGATGATCTGGGCGCCGGTCGAGGCGCCAACCACGTAGAGTTGTTTGATATCGCGAAACGGGTGCAGAAAGATGCCGAATGGCAAAGCGGTCTTCTTCAACAGATCGGGCGTAGCGGGCACGGCATTGAGAGTGCAACGAAAAATGCTGAAACGAGATCCACGTCCGACGTGCACTCAACGGGTTCGACTCACTTGGGATCGGCCCTGGCTTGTGGAGTGACGCACGAAGTGGGCAGCTGAAACGGAGCCGGCTCATCGTTCTCGTCAGCCAACGGTCCTCGGGGGCCGCCCAGGGCAAACGACGGGATCATGACTCGAATCGCGACAGCCCCGAACTGTGACAGTCGTGGCCAGCGCTCACCGGCACCGAGTAGATTCCTTCCTCTTCACTGTAAGCACAATCATTCGGAATGGTCGGACGGCGGCGTGAATTTGGGACAGTGCATTCGTCTCGATCGGACGCAAAAATAAATCACTCGACACGCTCGCACATTGGAAATTCAGCAGCACGCACGCAGGCGCCTACAAATCATTTCTCAAAGTCGCCGTCGAGACGACCACGAGAGCTCACCACATCGACTGAAACAAGTCCAGCGACTCTACGGTCGATTAGATTTGTCGATGTTGTATTTCGTTCTCATTCTAACACGTATTTCCGGGGATTTTCAGACGACCAACCATGGACGAGGAGTCCGAATCGTCGTTTGGAGAGCGCCGCGGTGCAGAGGCTCGACTGACTGTTACGACTTATGCCGGGAAACAGGTCGCATCTTCTATTCAAAATGCCATCGAGTCATTAGGCGGTGCTCAAGGAGCGGCTTCCGAAGAAGTACCGTCATCCGCACCTGGAGGCAATTCTGACAAAGCAAAGAATCCGGGCCGAGTCTCGTGCACTGACCAAATGTCGAGCGACTGGGGCCGTGATGGTTCCAGAGGTTTACGCCGTCGACGAGGCGAATTCCCGAATTTTTCTGCAACGAATCAACGGGCCCACTGCCAAAGTATGGATCGAGGAGCAACGGAAGCTTGGCGCAGGTAGTTTTTGCTACATACGATGATGCCAAGCAATTCCGTCCAGATGAGTGGCACGCGAGGGTGACCGCGTTTGGCCGCGGCCTGGGGAAAGTGTTGGCCTCTCTGCATCATGTCGCACAAATTGTGCATGGAGATCTCACGACGTCCAATCTTTTGCTTCAGTAGGTCATATTCGTCTATTCTCACGACGGATATTTCAGGGACGGCGAACCGCAGAAGATTTTCGTCATCGACTTTGGTTTATCCACTCAATCTAAGGTCACCGACGAACAGAAGGTATTTGATTCACAGGAAGAGTCACGATACCTGTCTAGGCTGTTGATCTGTACGTCCTGCAAAGAGCGATTATCAGCACACATCGAGACTGCACCGCGTTGAACGAATCTATCCTTCAAGGCATGTGTCCATAGCACTTTTCACAAGATCACTGCGTTTAGGATATCGTGACCATGATCCGCAACTTGCGGCCGGCGTGTTTCGTCGTCT
>JACMII010000052.1:9158-19303 GCA_014805405.1 Bunonema sp. RGD898 | reverse complement strand
TCGTCGCCGTCGCCGTCGTCACTGAACAAACACAATCGCCGAGCAAACATAATCATCGAGCAAACGCAACATACAAAGTACACTCGACGCGGGTCCCCTCCGCTGCACACACGCACGCGCACACGATCGCATTCTACCGAAATGTGCATATCATCGAAGACGACGTCTGATGTTGACTCCTCTTCTTCATGTTGCGTGGATGTGCCATTCGAGAGTGAGGAGTCGAGCAGTGGATCTATGAAATCGGGTGAGTGGTGTGCGATTGCGGTCTCGGACGATATCGGCTCATCGTCTCTCATTCCCTCATCTCTGTGTCGGTCCATCACATAGCTGCGATCTGCGCTGCTCTCTCTCTCTCGTTGCATCTGAAACTATCGGGGCACGCCGTTCAGTAGAAATACCGCTATTCCTCGGGTGACCGCCTCTCGGATTGTGGCACTGGTTGCTGCACTGTGAGACTCTGCTTCTCTGCTTGTAGAAAGGGCTCGTTCTCGTGTCTTCCTGTGGCTTGAGCAGCTGCTGTGGTGTGTGTGGTGCGGTCTGGCGAGAGAAAGGGAGCGAGGGGAGCGTCGTTGTGTTGTTTCCGGGATAGAAGGCGACGGACAGACGGGGGACAACAGCTGATTTGTGAAATAAAACAAGGGATAATGAGCGCTTGAAGAGAGAGAGAGAGGGAGGGGAGGAAACGGATGGCTGTAATCTCTAGTGAAAAGTGTCCTGTCGTAGTGGCCTAGCTATACATGGTGATAACCTCAGCACCGGTGCCGCGAACCAGCAGGACGCGAGTGATGCCCTCCGTCAGGGCCTCGACGAATTCCATAAAGTACTGGTCGCCCTCGTGCTCGGGCGGAGCGGGCATGTTCACGACGACGAGCGGCGCGTCGATCGAGTTCTTCTTGATGAGCTCGTTCAGTTTCAGAGCCGTGTGCCTGCAACGTCGCGATTACGGCTTTCGGCATGGAGAGCTTCGAGCCGTCAACGCCTCAGACGACCACCGCCTTCATGTGGAAATAATGACCGCGCAAATGGATAGAGGCCGGACGGCGAACACGAGCGACTCACATCTTGTGCACGGCGTGCTGCGAGCGAGGCGACTGACGACTGGCGTTCGGAGTCGTCGACTTGTTTGCCGTCAGTCGATCGTTGTCGTCCTCCGAGAAACGAACGCCGCGCGGTGATCGATCTCCGCCACCGACGCTGGTCAACGTGTTCTGGGGAGTGGCTTCTTCGACGACCGGTGGCAACGATCCTGCCTTGATCTGGGAATCGCTCAGACCGCCGTTGCCGCCGCCGCTGCCGCCATCGCCCACCACTCGGGCAATGTCCTCGTCGTGGATGCGCGACATCTTTCGCTCACGGGTCGCCTCGTCGATCGCAATCTCAAACACCCCGTTCTTTTCGTCCACACGTACGCCCGTCCGCTCTAGCTGACCTGGAGATCGAGGTTGAGACGTGCGTCCTGTCCGCCGTGAATTGCCGAGAGCAGCCGCATGCGGTTGTCGATCTTGACGGTGCGTTCGTAGGCGTAGTCGGAGATGTCCGAGTGCGAGATCTCGATCACTTGGATGATGGCTTCGATGCGGAGATGGTAGAGGAATCGCTCCAGGTCTGTCTTCATCTGCACGTTGTTGTCCTCGATCTGCGCGATCGCGAAGAGACGCAGTCGAGTGTGGCGCCACGTCTTGTGTTGTCTGTGCGAAGACACGCACGGACGACGATTTATTCAGGAGAGAGAGAAAGCGGTACCGTAGCAGGAAGGGGAGCAGCATGAGGAGACCGCCGTCGTGCACCACCCACCAAACGTCGAGCCATCCGGACTCGCGATGCGCGCTCGGCCACTCCTCCTTGTTCTTCACCACCAGAATGGCGCACTTCGCCGCCGACGCGGTTCGAATGGTCGACACGAATTGGCGGCTCGTCTGCAACCCCCGACCTCCTTTTTGTTCTGTCGCCGCCCCTCACCTTGTGGGTGGCGTCCGTCTCCCAGTCGGCCGGCCACGACAGCACGACCGTGTTGTGTCGCAGTCCGCCGAGACCGGACGTCTGAATCAGAGAGCTGACGCCCTCCTGTCGATCGTTCGCCACGAGCGTGTCGCAGAATCCCTTGATTCGGTGCTGTTTCGCCAGCTGCTCCAGCTCCTAAATACGTCGTTTCCCCCTCCTCCTCCTCATCATCATCATCGCTAGATGACGCGGTCGTACCTCGAGTCGATTCTCGGCGAGCTGTGCGTCTCGAATGTAGTCTCCCTCCATGCAATGCGTGATGATCGTCAGTCCTTTGCCGGCCTTCAACTGGCCGCAGAACGACATCAGCGTCTGGAGGGGTTCACGATGACGATATAGAGCGCATTTCCCAAGGTCGACCAACCTCAATGTCGGGGCCGGTGGGCTTGTCGGCGATCACGAGCAGCTGAGGTCGCCAATTTCGCGAATGCTCCTGTTTGTTCTCGAGCTGGAGCAGAGCGAATCGGGCCGCCGACAGACCGAGTCCTCGAATGCCGTCGCCCCACTCCTTCTCGGCGCCCACCCACTCGATGTACTGCAAGAGAGCAAGCGGTATCGAACGAACGAACAAACGACCGACCTTGTAGACGAGGATGCCCACCGTGATGGCAATCAAGGCGAAGTACCAGGCCGAGATGAACATGACCACCACGCAGAGCACGGCGCCGAACAGCGACGTACACCTGCATTCGCGATCGAGATGCATGCGAGAGAGAGAGAGACCCGCTCGTACCAGTGGAAGTATCGGAATCCGGGTCGCCAGCCGGGCGCACGGAGCAGAGACTGGAGGGCGCACGCCGTGTTCACGCCCAGATAGCACATCAGGAAGAACTGGGTGATCAGGGCAGCAATGTTCTCGATGACGGCGATCAGGATGCCGCACCACGTGATGAACAGCGTTATCAGGATGGCACGGATCGGTTCGCCGCGCGAGTCCGACACGCAGAACGGCTTCAGGAACGGAATCACGTCGTCTTGAGCGATCGCCTGCAGGAGGCGAGGCGCACCCGTCAGCGACTGCATGCCGGCGCCGAGCGATGCCAGGAAGCAGCCCACCACAATGACAAAGGGCTCGGGGATGGCGAGTTGAGCGATGGCGAGAATTCCGAAAGCCGACTTGCCAAACTTGTCACGCATGAACATCTCGGCGAACGTGGCGCCGAACACCAGCACACCCGACAAGTCTGTGACGACGACAGTAAGATTGACGACGGACGCTAGCGTTCGTCTTACAAACGAAGGACGTGCTCATCTGAGCGGCGAGCGTGCCGAGCGGAATTGCCCTGGACGCGTCGCGAAGATTGCCCGACCGGTTGGAGCCCGCCATGATGCCGGTCACGCTCGGGAAGAAGACTCCGACGAGAATGCTGCAATGTGGCGATCGAGTTGGCAGAGTGGAGCGAGCGAGCGAGCGAGCCATACATGAAGGATGTGGTGGTCTGACTGTAGATCCAAAACTCTCCGGTTGGTCCGGCTCGCTCTATGCGCAACTTGTCGGCCGGGCTCTTCGAGATCAGGTCGCCCTGGGCTCGGTACTTGGGCCAGAAGTTGTCGAAGAAGGCGCCCGACGCGATGCCGCGGATCGCACGCTGAAAATGCAGCCACCCATTGTGATGTCGATGGTAAGAGAGCAACTCGCCTCCCATCGGATGGCCGGCCCGCCGTTCTTGCCGACCTTGATCTTGCGCTTCGCCTCAAAGTACGGGTCGCACGTATAGTTGCCGTCAATGTTGAGACAGAACAGCTGCTCCAGATCTGCAAGTCGAGAGGGAATGAGGGGGGATGAGGAGCGGCAGGGGCAGGGCGCACGCACCTTCGGATGTGCAATTCGGCGACCGTTGGTCGGGGTGTTTGGCGACCCAGTCGGAGAGTGCGACCGGTCGCTCGCCGACCATACAGAACTGGACGCTGTCGGAGCCGTCGTACTGGATGAAGGCGCCGACGAGCACGGAGCCGATGCAGAACAGGACCACGATCACCATGGGCAGCGCGAACTTGCCGACGACCCGGACGCCCGCAAACACGATCAGACCGAGGACGACGAGCAAACAGGATCCGTAGATGCGGTAACAGTTGAACTCGTCGAAGATCTTCGTCGACGGCGCCATGTAGTTCTGTGTTTCGTCGAGCGTGTGGTAATGTGACGTTCGCTCGCTTACGATGAGGATCTCGGCCGCACCGCAGATGTACATGCTCGCAGCTATGGACGTGCCGAGATAGAAGAGAATGCCGACGGCGCCTCCCAGTTCGGGTCCAAGGTTTCGCGATATCATGTAGTAGGGCCCTCCACCCGATACTACACCATTGGTGGCGATCGCCGATAGCGAGATGGCCGTCGTGAAGGTCTGCATGCGAGTTCGGTCTGTTCCTTTCTTTCTTTCTTTCTTCTCCCCTCCTCAGTCTGCATGCATTGCGTCCTATTCTAGCGCGAGGCGAGGGGCGACGTGTGTGTGTGTGTGTGTGCTGCTTTGCCCTCTCCCACCCTCACGTCCTGGCGTGCATGATTTATTCAACGAAACGCCGCCTCCTCTCCCCTTCCTTCTTCGCCTCTCCCTCCTTCGCCGTACGTGCGTGTGCGCGTACGCCGATTCGTCGTCTCCAAGATTCAACTGCGAAGACAGAGAGAGAGAACCTCGCGCCGCCTGTCACCAACAATAGCCAGCACTGGGGCGACGCATAAGGAGAAGTCGCATGACAAACTAATGAGGGAGAGAGAGTACCACGCTGGCGCAGGTGAGCACAATGAAGAAGGACTGCAGCACACCGGCCGTGCCGATGATCCACGTCATGCGGATGAAGAAGAGCACACCGAAGATGTTTTGCTGCAAAGGGGATGGAATTGCAAGAGGGATGGCAATGATAGGTGTAGCGTACGATGCAAGGGATGAAGACGCCCATGAAGACGCCGAGCTGAGCGGCCGACTTGACGGGAGTCGGCGCCGGCGCTGACTCCACGTCGTCCGCGGCCGAATGCTGCTGTTGCTGCTTCGGGGCGGGCGACGAGGTCGGCATCATGGTTTGTAGCGCGATCGAGATCGCTTGCCCGTCCTGTGTGATGACGGCGCTCGTTTACCACGTATGCATTTCGTCCGCTGTGCTCGCCTACCGAGTACAGAGCGAGCGGCGAGTTCTGCGCCACGAGCGGCGTCTTCTCGCCGCCTGCACCCAATCGAGCCGAGAGCGCGCCTCCTCCATCCTCGTAGTCGGGCTCAACTGGAACAGGCACACTGTTCGATCTCTCTCCTCCACTCTCTTCTTCTTCTTCCCCCTTCCCCTTCACCTCGTCCCTTCTCTCGTCTAGTATTTTCGGTGGTGTCGTCCCCCCCAGTTCCCTGTCCTAAGTGCTGTCGCTGCCGTTATTGGGTGTCCGGTCCGATAGAAGATGAAAGAAGGAGAGAAGTGCGAGAGGGGCGAAAGAGATAAGAGTGCCAGACTGGTTGTGGTGGGACTGATGACGACGTGCAGCGGCTGTCGAGCGGCGGGTGCACTGCCCACAGCGGCAACAGCAACAGGTCTTCCTCCGCCCGCTCCAATGACGACATCGTCAGGGCAACGACTCGCCATCACGGCCATGCTATCAGCTCACTCGATCAGCCGAAGGAGGTCTCGGTGACCACAGTCCGAAATGGGCCAGTCGGAGCAGACATGATGATGATCTGAGCAGACTGAAGAGAGGAAAGGGGAGACGGAGGCCGGGAGGGGAAGAGAGAGAGAGAGAGAGAAAGGATGGGGAAGGTGCTTCTGGTTGCGCGCGCGCGCGCGTGTGCGGACTCGACGGCCCGCCGCCGCCGCCGCGTCGTCTTCTCCTCCTCCTCCCGTCGTCGTCTTCTTCGCTTCCTTCTGCTCTCGCCCTCGTGCTGCCTCCTCCCCCTCTCCTCTTCTCCTGGCCAGCACCCTCCTCCCTCTCCTTCTTTTGCGCTCACACCACCAAGACCCACGACCAACAGAGCTGAAGGGGAGAGAGAGAGGGAGGGAGGCCCTCTCGCAGAGCCGCCTATTCTGACGCGCCCTCCCCTCCCCGCCCCATCGGGTGTCGCGCGCGTCGCGTGGCAAGGAGGAGAGGGCGACCCAGGAGACACAGACGCACACGAAAAGGGCGCACACAAATGAGAGTTGTGCGGGCAAGCAGGAAAAGACGAGTGGGGAGGGAGAAGGAACGAATGAATGCAAAGCCTGAGCTGGGAACGGTACTCGCGCGCGCGCGCGCGTGATGAAAGACGGGACAGCAAGAGACGACGGGCCGAGAAAAGAGGGGAGGGGACGGCGAGCGAAAGAAGAGGATTCAGGAGAGCGGAAACAGCCGCCGCCATCGCCGTCGTCGTCGTCGCACGACGACAACGACTGAAATCGAATTGTGCCGCACGGAGACAGGCTGCTGCTTCGTTGTGTGTCGCGGCACAGGAAAAGAGATGCCGCCGCCGCCACCGCCGCCGCCGTCACCACCATCACAGGGGCGGACAAAAGCGGCGACGCACACTCACTCTCCGCTAGCCAGTCAGCCAGCCAGCAAGTCAGCCAGTCAGTCGGTCGGTCGCACGTGCACACACTACGGGCCGGAGGAGGAGGACTGACGCGCGCCTTCCCCTCCTTCCTGCTGCCTTCTTTCAGACACGCGCGCAGTGGTAGTGGTAGTGGCGGCGGTGCTGATGCTGCCTGGCAGAAGCAGCAGCAGCAGCCACGCCCGTCTTCTTCCGTCCGAATCCAATAAGTCCTCCTCCTCCTCCTCTCCTTCTCCCCTTCCAGGGAGACTGATGCGGTAAGAAACAGAAAGGGGGAGATGCCCTCGGGGCAGGAACCAGTACAGCCATGGTTAGGCGCACACACGCAGACACAGACGCACGCACGTACGTACACACACACACACGGCTGTCGAGCGGATGCGAGGAGGGGGAGAAGAAGTGGGCAAAGAGCCTGCTGCTCCGCTCCCCAACTGCTCCTCCATCTTGTCCCTCTCGCTCCCGCTCCATTGCAGCAGCCTCTTTTCCCCTCTTCTTCCACACGACCTGCACCTGTCCACTGAGCCGGGTGCTTGAACGAGATTGAGAAGAAAGAGATCTTCCCCTTCTCCTCACGCCTTCTTCTCTTTCTTCACACCCGTCAACAAGGAAGCCACAATGACAACAACAGACGGCTAGCAGAGGGGCCAATAATGAGATGCACTTGCGGCACGACGATGACGACGACGACGACGACGACGACGACGATGATGATGATGAAGAGGAAGGGGAGGGGAACTTGCGGGAAGAGGAGGCTCTCCCCGTACGGCTAGAGAGGAGCGTCCGCGCTAATCACCCTCTTCCCTTCCTGGCGCCCACCATAAAGCCTCCTCCTCGCTCTTTGTGCCTCTTTTTCTTCCTTCCTCTACCCCTCCCTCGGCTACTGACTGATGGGCGCTCGTCGTGCGGGAGCGTCTAAAGGACGGGGCGGCGCGATCCTTCCAGACGCCCGACCCGTACCTAGCCGACAATCCTGCGCGTCAGACGCAGCACACACGAGAGAGTGTCGAATGGACGCTGACGACGACGACGACGGCGGCGGCGGCGGCGCGAACGAACAACAACAAATCCACACCCAAAGAGGAAGGGGGAGAGAGAGAATAACAATAACAGATGCTCCTCGCGACCCTCACCACTCGCACACAATCCACTTGAGCGGGACAGCGAGTAGGACACAACAAGAACAAGCTCGCATCCTCGCCTCATCCATCTTGCTACGCCCAGTCTCGCCTCACCGAGTCCAGTCATCATCGTCGTTATCAGACCATAGAATCACCGACCGACAGACGAGACAAGCGGCGAGACATATCCGCCAGCCGTCGGTTGCGCCGCTCGTCCGTTGTCCAATTCGAAGCTTCCCGCTCCCGCGAGACCGGACGACGAGTCGGCATCCTGACACGTCGTTTTGTTCCTCCTTCCATTCTCCACTCACCGCACTGCCCTGGACGGACTGCACCCGGAACCGACCCGCCGCCGAGGACGACGACATTCCCAGGTGCACTACGCGCGCTACTCGCTCGTCCGCCGAGAGAGGCTGCGGCTAAACTGACGACGACACAACGGCCACTAGAGAGAGAGAGAGAGTGACTGGAGCGGACGGGCGAGAGAGAGAGAGAGACGACTGACACTGAGAGAGAGAGGGAGAGAGAGCACTCCCCTGACGGGCCGGCAAGCAGTGAGCAGCAGCAGCAGCAGCAGCACTGGCCGGCTGCCACCAACGGAGGAGAGGGCCCGCACGCACACACACGCAGGCACGGCCAGCAGCAGCAGCAGACACAACACGCAGACGATGAACTGGCGAGAGGACGCAGACGGCGAGAGACACACACGGCACCGCACGGCCAGCGATGCTCCTCCTCCTCCCGCATTGCTGACGGAGAGGGAGACGACAACGAGAAGGAGGAGGGGAGAAGACCGTCTCGGGTGAAGAGGATCTGAGTAAACAGAACGCCTCGCTCTCTTCGCCAGGGCTTTATCTTTTCTGTGGCTGTGTGCTGCTACTTTTTGGTCTCCGCATCACATCAGCACCCTTATTATATCGCCATCATCGCAAAAGGGCGGCGTGGATCGCCTCGTTCTTGGGCCACGCTCGCACCGGACCTGCAAAGGGCGAGCCACTCTTCTCCTCGTCTGTGGAAAAGTGTCGTCGCCGCTCACCCACGACGCTGGTTGCGATCGGACGACGCAGAAAGTGATGCGCGCACACCTCCATGAAGTATTCGGGCGTAATCGACTGAAACGAGCGTGCGTGCGTGCGTGTGCGTGTGTGTGTTCTTTGGACAAAGCCCGGTTGTGTGACTGGAAAGCGGAAACGCCCCACCCCTTCCCCCTCTCTCACCTGAATGCGGGCCGTTAGCTCGGGCAGCGGAATGCGACGTCCGTACGACAGCATCTGTCTGCAAACACACGAGGGGTGTCTCTTTCTTGCACCACTTCACTCACTTCCCAATATCCTCGGCAACTGGCGTCGAGCCGTCCAGCATCAGGAGCATGTTCGTGAGTAACGAGCGCTTGCCCAACTCGATTGCCTGCTTGAGTTCGTCTGCAAAACAAACAGCGTCGTTTTCCGACTCTCCTCCCCCCCCCCTCTCGCCCCAGTGAACCAACCAATTTCGCCCTCGAGTCCGGCGAGCCACCGCCAGGTAGTGGTGACGGCGCTAATCAGCTGAGAGGAGGCTTCGGGCTGACAGACAAAGTAGAGTCCCGAGAGGCCGGTCTCCTTGTAGCACGTGTTGAAGGCGAGGAACGACGAGATCCCCGCGACGCCCTCCAGACGGGCCGCCAGCCGAGACGGGAGAGCCACGCCCGCCGCGCGCGTCGCGTCCCACTCGCCCAGCAACTGCATCGCTTACTCGTCGTACGCATCGTCCTCCTCCTCCTCCAGGCGAATGCTCACCGTATTGGCGAGCATCAGCGTCAGGTTGTGCGGATGCGTCCATCCGACGGCCTCCACCGCGATTGCACCGTAGAGGAGCGGCATCTTGGGCTCGTCCAACCGAGTCTAACACAATTGTGCAACGTCTTTCTCTCCGCGAAACCACCACACCTCGCTCTCGTGGAAGACGGCCGGCTGAAATGGTGCGGCCGCGTTCTGAGGCTCGTCCGGCTTCGGCAGGTCGGCAAAGTGTCGTTCCGCCAGTTTGCACAGCAGATCGTGATCCACGCCGCCAGCTCCGACAACGACCTGCAGTCGAGGGGGGCGAGAAGTATGCGTCTAGACCACAACGGGCCGTGTTCTACCATCCGGGGAGCGTGGTAGTGCGTGCGAACGTAGTCGAGCAGGTCGTTGCGCTTCAGCGAACTATCGTCGAGTCAGCGTTGCGCGTGTGAAAAGCGCGAAAGACCAACTTGATGTTCTCGCGAGGCCCGAGGATCGTGAACGAGAGCGGATTCCCGGCGAACGTGGCCTCGTGCATTCGATCGAACACCACCTCCTGCATGTTCTGCTCGACCTCCTCCATTTCGCGCAGGATCACTCCTCGTTCGCGTTCCACCTCGCCCTCGCCCAGTCGCGAGTTCAGCAAGATGTCCGAGAGAACGTCGACGGCTGAAATTCGTCAGTGGAGACCGGAGAGCGGGGGGGGGGGGGGGGGGGGGGGGGGGGGGGGGGGGGGGGGGGGGGGGGGGGGGGGGGGGGGGGGGGGG
>JACMII010000051.1:0-54660 GCA_014805405.1 Bunonema sp. RGD898 | reverse complement strand
ATCGGTTTCTAGCGGGGCTGGAGAAGAGCCGGGATGTGGCGCTGCGGCTTGGGGCGGGTGTGCTCATTTGCCAGTCGGGGCCGCTGCTGGCGGGGATCGAGCGGGCGAAGCAGCACGAGGGGCTGACGATTGCGATGCAGCGTTCGGCCGAGGTGTTGCGAGGGTCGGGGGTTCGCCTGGGGCTCGAGCCGCTCAATGATCGCGTGGATCATCCCGGTTATTATCTGACCAGCACGGTCGAGGCGCTCGATATCATGGATGCGGTCGATCGGCCGGAGATCGGGATCACCTATGATCTCTATCATTCCATGGTGATGGGCGAGGTGCCGGAAGAGGTGGTTGGGGATCGCGCAAAGCACATTGTGCATGTGCATGTGGCGGATCACCCCGGGCGCAATCAGCCGGGGAGTGGCGGGCTGGATTTAAAGCGGCCGCTCGGGTGGCTGCAGGGGCAGGGCTATGATGGCTTTGTCGGGCTGGAGTTCCGGCCGACGGCGGGGACGGATGCGGCGCTGACGCAGATGCGGGCGAGCCTTGCATAAGTAGCCCTCATGGTGAGGCGCTTTGCGAAGCAAAGCCTCGAACCACGAGGGCGTGGCATGAGAGCATTGGGGCACGCCCTCGTGGTTCGAGGCTCCACTACGTTCCGCACCTCACCATGAGGACTACTGGGCAGCCGGCGCCGCTTAGCCCGCGAGGCCGTGCTGCCGCGACAGATCCTGCAGGTCGAGCTGCGGCCTTGCACCGATGTGGGAAATGACTTCGGAGGCGGCGAGGCAGCCGGTCTTGAGGGCGGATTCGAGGTTTTGGCCGCGGGCCATGCCGAGGAGGAAGCCGGAGGCGAAAAGGTCGCCGGCGCCGGTGGCATCAACCACTTTGTCGATCGGGAAGGCGGGAACCGAGACGACTTCGCCATTGTATACCGCCATAGCACCCTCGGCGCCCATGGTGATGGCGGCCAATTCAGCATCCTGCGCAATGGCGCGGACGGCGGTGCCGAGGTCGTCGGTTTCGTAGAGCGATTTCAGCTCGTGGACGTTGGCGAAGACGTAGTCGATCGTCTTGGAGCGGATCAGGTCCAGAAATTCGGCGCGATAGCGGTCGACGCAGAACGGGTCGGACAGGGTGAAGGCAGCGGCGCGCTCATGCTTGTGGGCATAGTGGGCGGCAAGGACGAAGGCCTTCTTGGCTTCGACCGGGTCCCATAAAAACCCTTCCATATAGGTGATGGCGGCGCCGCCGATTTCGTCGGGGCGAATATCGGCTTCGGTGAGCTGGTGGCAGGCGCCGAGATAGGTGTTCATGGTGCGCTCGGCTTCCGAGAGGAAGATCATCGAGCGGGCGGTCAGCGCGCCGTTCTTGAGGCGCGAGGTGTTGTAATAGACCCCGATGGCGTCGAGGTCGTTTTCGAAGACATCGCCAAGCGGATCATCGGCGACCTTGCCCACAAAGGCGGCGCGACCACCGAGCGAGGCGACACCCGCGGCGGTATTGGCGGCGGAGCCGCCGGAAATCTGCTGCCGGGTCAGCGGCATTTTTGAATAGAGGTCTTCGGCCCGATCCGTATCGATCAGGTGCATGATCCCCTCTTTCATGCCTTCGCGCTCGATGAAGCCGGGTTCGACAGGGGCGATGATGTCGACAATGGCATTACCGATCGTCAGCACGTCGAAGCGGGTCTGGGTCATGCGGGCAGTCCGGGGATGAGGAAAATCGGGACAGGGTTTAGCGCAGGAGGGGGGCGGGGGCAGACGAGTTCAGGCCGATGACCTCCGATCCGCGGTGCCATTCGACTGGCCAAGCGAGCGGGGAGAGTGGGAAGAGGAGGAGGAGACCACACATCTCAGCATCAGCACCATCGTCCGACTGTAAGTCCGCTTCCGTCCTAATTCTCACGTACCGGCATCCTCGGCACGGATTCTCACGCGCCATCGCCGCTGCTGTTGCTGCCGCCGCTGCCGCTGCCGCCCATCCAGACAGTCCTCCTTCTCTCAATCTCAATGCTGCCGAGGAGAAAGAGGGGAGGAGGAGAAGGGAGTCCCTTCGCCTCTCCCTGGGACGAGTGGCATCTCCCCTTCGCTTCCTCTTCAGCTTGCTAGGCGGGCGGGGGATACTTGACGACTTCCTCTCCCCCCCCTCCCCTCCCCCCTTCTCCCTTCCCCCCTCGCTGTCTCTAGCTGGCTGTGTGCCTCTGCTCATCATCAAATCTCAGCGAGTATCCTCCCCCCCCCTTCCTCCATCTCACCCAGCCAGCCACTCGACTAGGCTGTGGCGGGTGCTGCTACTGCTAGGATGAGAGAGCATGATGATGATGGTGCCGCTGCTGCAGCAGCTAAGGCTGCTGGATGTGACACTGCCACCCGCCCCCCCCTCTCCGCGATGTCAAGGGTGAGGGAGCAGAGGAGGTGCCGTGCCAGGCTAAAGAGAGGAAGGGGAGGCAGAGGCTCCTAGCGCGCCGCCCCTTGGGGGTGTGAGAGACGAATCGACGCGTGGCGAGAGGGGAAGAAAGCAGAAGCACACAGGGAAAGAGCGCGCGGAAACCGATAATTGACGACCCGCGCGGCGATGGCAGCAGCCGTTTAGATGGCGGAGCAGGGGAGAGGGAGAGGGCGCGCGGGCGCGCAAGAATTCACGATTACTCCTGGTGGCGGTGGTCTAAGAAGGAAGGGGGAGATTGGCCCTTGCTAGCGCAAGAAGAGGCAAAGAAGAGAAGAAGAGGAAGGCTGATGAGAGAGCGAGAACAAGGAGAGGGACAATGGAGCCCGCGCGAGGGGGAGGGGCTACCAAGATTGGAAGCAGCAAGATGGTGGGAACAGGAGAGAGAGAAGTGGGAAAGCCGAGTGCGAGAGTGCTGCATACAATCAATGATGATTGAAGCTGCTTCATCATCATCATCATCACATATACATGAAAGAGTTTGCAACAATGGCCCAGAGACGTGAGGTCCTTCTGAATGAGAAAGTTGCTGAGAACAGCGCGCGCATGCGAAGGTTTTCCTTCTCACATCTAGCGCATTCCCGGTGATACGTAGAAGGATACGGCGCCAGAACGCTATGCGAGCACGAGTCGCGCGTTCCCTAAGGAAATACGTCCCCAACGAAGGAGAGGGAAATCGACGACGACGACGACGACGGCCCGCGCGCAATTGCTCGAAATGGTGTGTGTGTGCGCTGTGCCCTCACAGGTCCACCCCCCGCATTCCCCCCTTCCGCATGCATAGCCTCTCGCTCTCTCGCTCTCTCTCGCGTCCGCTCGCTCGCCTTCGCCCGAGGGTACCTCTCCTGCATTTCTGACCGATGAATAATGGCCCCCGCCCCCCGCGGCGGTCGCCAGCAGTCCAGAGGAGATGGACGGGCGGAAATGTGTACAGTGTGATGAGTCTCCCCAGACAACAAGTGATAGAGAGGGAATTATTGCTGTGGATGAAAGCAGCATGCACATATACAGTACGACGACGACGATGATGATGCGTGTGTGTGTGTGTGTGTGTGTGTGTGTGGAGATGGGAAAACAAGGACGACTAGAAGACTGATGGAGGGAGGTCGGTGGCAGCAAAAGGTGATGATAATGAGATTGGTCCGCCGGTCAGAGGAGCTAGAGTGGCGAGCGCGACCGTGCACCAGAACTGGGTGGCGCCGATCGCGCTGGATGCGTCGAGGTGGACGGCCACGGCGAGCTGGATGCGCTGCAGCCATAATTATCATTAATGCCGCTGTGATCAAGAGGAAAAGGCACCTCGTCCGCGGTCTCGTGCAGTCCCAACAAGAGCGTCTTCTCGATAAGATCCTGAATCCCTGTGAATGGCCATCGGAACGCCGTCGCCGTGAGCCTGTTTTGCGCGGCCAAACCCTGCAGAGGACGTAGCAGGTCGCTCTGCACCTTCTCCTCCTGTCCGGCAATCTCGTAGGGCCAGCCGGAGATGACGCTGCGCAAGGTTCTAGCGACGAATCTCACAATCTAATGTTGGCGTTAGAACGAACCGACACGCCAGCAAGTGCCATCTTGGCACGGCTTGTGGTCGCGCCGAATCGATCGCAACTCGGAGTCGACGCTCGATGGCGGCGCGAAATTCGAGCAAAGCGCCGTCCGAAACCTGTCAAGAGCAAAGCATCGTACATCTAATGCAACGAAACCTCATCAAACGTCAAGGTGGCAGGCTGAACCGATGTAAGAGTGAAATTCGCCTGCTTGCCCGCCGGGAATAGCGACATCCAGTCGTTGGACTTCTAAACCGACCTTGATGAAATGATGTCGTCTTCTGCAAGTTACGGTAAAATCCCATCGCATCCGCGCGGGGTGCGCTTCCGGCTGCACGTTTGCGTAGAGATTTTCCTGGGAAATCGCCGTGCTCACCGAGTGCAGGGGACAACGTGCATCCGAGGCGAAGTAGATTTGAGCTGCGCCTATGTACTCTCTTCGAAAACTCTGCAAGCTACCCTGTCCGGGATCCAGAAGGAGAGGGATTGGCGAGGACTTCGGGAGGATCGCTACGTAGACGAGTCTTCCATCCGGCGTCCCGTCCCCTTCGATCAATAGCACTTTGTCGACAATGTTTGCGGTTAGAAAAAGAAGGAAATTCGCGGCGAGCGTAGCGCGCTCCAGGGGCGAAGCGGCCGAACAGCCGAGTCGAATTAGCTAGCGAATAGATCGATTTAACTACAGATAACGATGATACGTACCATGTCGACCGAGTTGCACACCGTCTCCATCACTTCCAGCACCTCCGGATTTTGAAGTTGGCTCGCGGTGACGAAACTCGCAAGCGACGGAATCACCGACGTTATCAGACCGACTTTTCGCATAATTTCGACGATTGGACGCGATCGAACGTCTGGATCGATCTTCGAGGGCGGCGGCTCGAGTGGACGCAAAAGTCTACAATGAACTCTCGCGATCTTCGAGAAAGATGTCGCACCGTGAGAGGAGGACTTTCCTGCCCTGTCTGTCCAGAACGTGGGAGCGAAAAACCCGTGCGGGGAATTTCTCTTTTGCCAAACTTTGCCACTCCATCGACCGGAGTCTAACGTCGTGGTCCTCTTCCGTTGTGGCAGCCGGAAATTTCTCCAGATCTTCGTGTGCCGAATTCGAGTAGATCCTCGGCTCGCTGGCGACGAGAATCTTCAGGAACGGCGAGCCACCGATTGACCTTTATTGTTACAAACGTGTTGCTACTAATGATATAATCTTGTAACCGATAATCGGTGCTCCAATCCGGACGCTGCATCGCAAGCATTCCGTCGAATTCCGGCGCGCCGTCCCGACCGAAAATTGCCGTTAGCGGAATCGTGGACGTTGCTAAAAGCCGTCGGGCGAGTTGTCGATGCTCGGTTCGGATCTCGCGATCATCCGCGGGCAGCCGTGTCCAAAGTTCGTCGTAAATGGAGACTTGCAGTCGGGCACGTTGGTCGGACGACGAAGCGGCGACGCCGAAATCGACGGATAGTGTTAGACTCTCGTGCCAACTCGGCTGCGAGGCAGAATTGGCAGTTGACGTGCGTGCAGACGCGTTCTATAGATAAAACGTATTTGCATTCAACCAGACTCACCAAGCAATCGATCTGCACAAATGGCCGGAGTTTCGCACCGCTCGGAGGCGCTGAAATCCGTTCACCCAAATTCAGAGCGTACTGCACGTTGACGACGATCGTAATTCGCAGCCGCTCTGAAACCGCGGAGGCGAGCGACTGAAAAGGCATGTTTGCGAGCTGAAATCGAACGGACGAACGGGCGAACGTACCCGTCCCGGTCGTGCGTCCGTCTTGCGCATTGGTTTCAGCTTCCGGGAGTTGTCGGGCTCGCCGAAGATTGCCGCCAAACTGAACGATCCCGTCCTTGTTTGAGGAAGAGGCGGTTCCAAAATGATATCCTCCAGCCGACGATTTTGCTCGGAAGGACTGACGGATGTCCCTCCGACGAAGCCCACTTTTTGAGCCAAGAGCTGTCGGGCCGCAAAAGTGTACAGAACGCCTGCGGCGCGACGCGCCTCCAGGACTCCGAGCCCTTGGTTGGGTCGGGAAATTGGCGAAATAGACTGGAAATTGAGCGCCGAACCGCCAACCGAGACGTCCTCAGCCTCGGCCCAGCGCAGGGGAATTCTGATGGGTTTTTGTGAATTCAGGCGATTCAGGCTATCGGTCTTCCCACCTTCTTCCTCCGTTCCTTGCACCGGCTCGCTTTTGGAGCGCCGAAATGCGAAGCGAGTCGTTCTCGAAATTTTCCAAATGTAAAAGTTGTGCGGGTCCGCCGAACAGAATTCCCGTCGTCTGATGTAGTACGGCGTTTCAGGCATAAAAGCAACGTTGGAACCTTTTCAATCGATTGCCACCTCCGCTGCTCGTTAAGGCTCAGTTTCCGTGCAATCATCTCCTTTCGAGTTTCCTGGATTTTCAACGAGTAGTGAATCTTCCCTTTCAGCGGTTCCGCTAAAGTTATTCCAACGGCACCGAATTGTCTAGAATTATATTGTAGTTTCGTAGGAATCGTCTACCCGTCGATGAGCAGTTCGTCGGACGACTGAAACGCTAGCCACTCGTTTTTCTCCTCGTAATTTCCGTCCAGACGGATTTCTGCCCGCGCCAGACGTCGACTCCTTCGGCCACTTTGTTCACGAACCGTGATTTGCACCGCTTTTGGGTCGTCGTGTACCTGATCTGACGCTATTGTGACATGCAGTGATAAATTTACATGAAGCTGAAGCATCTGGCCCACTGGGACTGTCCAACTTTTCGGGTCGATTTGCATGAAGCCCGTTCGGCAGACGCGAATACCGTTGAAACGAACGTCGAGCCGAATCTTCACCGAATTCAGCGCATCTCTTCTCGACTTTTCCCTCGCGGGAAGTGCGTCTTCGGGCGTTCGAATCGATTGATCCTCCAGAAGCTTGAGCTTCTGGCACGCGTCCAGATCGAAGAGGGCCCTCGTCGGGTCGGTATTGCTACGCGCCCCCCTATTATGTACATAATAAATGTTTTCCCTCCTCACCTTGCGTCCATCTCGATTTCTTCGATTTTCAGCGCGGTAAGCACGAATCCTTGACCTTCGCGGAGATTTTGCAACTCCGTCCAGATCGCCTTCGCATCGTTTTGCAGCGTAATCGCTTGACTTTCGAGTGCGCGCAGGGAAGAGAGTTGGTCATCAGTTGGAGGCGTGCTAAAATTGATAAATTCACCTTGAAAATGACAACGCACATTTGCAATTTCTGATTCTCCAACGCTGCTGCAAACTCGGCGCAAGCATCGCACTGTCGACCGAACGTATTTTCCAGTCGAGCGGCGAGCGACTCCTATTGATTCGGCTTTATAAAACTCAGAACGAGCTCACTTCCGGAGATGTCAAGTAGTGCCGGTCGAAATGCAACCGATCGATCGACAGCTCAAGCACTCGTCGATTTGCCGCTTCTTTTGCTTTTTCCATCTCCGCCTTATCATCTCGTTTTCGAGCCGCCACCAAGATGTAACGTTCTCGATCGATGTTATTGTTTTCCGACTCGTCGACGTCATCATCCAGATCGCCAAACAACGTTGATTCCATGAAGGAATACTGAAATTTTTAATGCAGTTAAATGCAAAAGTAACCTTTAGCGCAGGCACAGCCTTCGCGGTTTCATTTTGAGCATGTGAAATGCTGGAATCTCCACTTTCCAATGGATTTTCGCCAGATGACATCTTGACAAGTGTCAGAAGTTCATCCTGGCCTTTCCAGGGGTTTGCGCCGGAGAAATGCACTTTTATGTCGTGCGTCTTAAGTGTACACATTGAACGTTTCGCTTCCTAACAACGACCTTCCTCATTGGAGTTGGCTCCACAAAGCTGCCGAAGAAAAAGGCGTCCGCGAACTTCGACTCTTCGCCGATTTCGATTCGACCCACTCTTTTCTCCAACTTTTCGCCATCCTGCAGCGCTCGTTCGATCGCGGCGTCCGCTTCGAATTCCGGAATTTGGAGTTTGTCTAAAGCCGTGTTTACGAAGAATTTCAGCATGAACGAATTACCCTCAATAGTGGAGTCACGTCGAATGAGTCGTCGTTGCAGAAGCGCCGCGTTTTTCGTCCTCGCCCAATTTTTCGCAGTCTGTTCGCGCAACTTGGCACGTAGCGCTGCACTCTTCCCAATCCCTGACGCATCGGACGAAGATAGGGATGTTGGACTAAATAATGAAGAGTTTGTAAAAACGAAATCAGGACCTTTTTGGCTGCATTTCGTCGGAGAACCCACTGGCCGACGAGAAAATGGCCCCCGCGTCTGGAGACGTTAGCATTGCCGACGAGGGAGGCGCATTTTCGGGATTAACTGGGTTTCCGTAAGATAAAATCTAGTTCAGTTACTCGGCGATGCTCCCGATTCGGATATCTCCATGGTCTTGGGTCGCAAGTAGTCGCGCACGCCGTCGAGCCAGTCGCTTAGCCGATGTTTATTTTGGCCATTTTCGCTTGTATTTTGGCTTGTAGCAGCTTCGGCCATATTTCAGACGGGATGCTGGCCGGAAAGTGCACTCCTCATTTGCATGCCCGTTTCCATGGCGATACTTGACGGTGGAATCCCCCCGCGTCTGCATTCTACACGCACCGCTTCATTTGCACGCGCGGGCGCACAAAATTTTCGGTTTTGGATTTCGCTGTAAACTTAAAGGTGCGACTTTATTCGGCGCACTGAACTCTAGAAATGACGACGAGTCTTATTGCCTCAACTTCCCAGGTTCTGGTAGTGCGTTTTCTTTCAACGAGTTCTATTGATTTTCCTAAAGTTCCAGTATCCCGAGCGCTCGTTGTTCCTCCTCCGGTTGAAGCGGCGGTTTCCCCGTGCTCTCTCGTCTCTCTGCCGTGAAGGTCGTCGCTGTGCGGTACGGCAATTCCCCATCGCTGTCGCTCACCAACATTCTGCTTATCAGTCGCCCGTCGCTTTCTCTTCTCTCCCTCTCTTGCACCTCGCCCGTCTCGTAGCAATATTGCCCTTGATTGTCTTCATGTACCACGCGCGTACGCGCGCGTCCCTCGCATTTGATCGCAACCAATTTCGTTCATCAAGAGAGATCTAATGGAAATTCGCAGAAAATGACTCTGCCCGCGCTCGTGTTCGGCGCCGCTCTCCGTCGTGCAGCAACGATTTCCGTCAGAAGATCTCTTCACGTCAGCCTGGTGTCCTTTTGCATTAAGCGAGTGGAAATGACGAATTGCCAGGCGCCTTGCGCGAGCGGTCGACGTTACACGAAGAAGCACGAGTGGGTCCTCGTTGCAGGCAACGTTGGCACGGTCGGAATCACCGACTTTGCGCAGGTTCGCTTGCATCCCTGTGACTATTGAAACGGCATTTCGCATCCAGGAGCAACTCGGCGACGTCGTCTACGTCGAACTTCCCGACGTGGGACGAACGGTGAACGCAGGCGAGGCCGTCGGAGCCGTCGAGTCCGTAAAGGTGCTCGTTTCTCGTTGGTCGCCGTCATTCTCTACCAACACACAATCTGCAGGCTGCCTCGGACATCTACTCGCCCGTCTCTGGCACCGTTACGGAGAAGAACACCAAACTCGACGAGACGGCGGGCCAGATCAACAAGAGCCCCTACGAGGATGGTAATTGCCGTCATCGTGTGTGTGGGAAGCAACGTCCCCAACTCGACATTCAGGCTGGCTCTTCAAGCTCAAGCTCTCGGACCCGTCTCAGCTCAAGGCGCTGCTGGACGACGCGGCCTACGAGAAGTTCAAGAAGGAGGAGGAGGCTGCGCACTGAGAACGAGAACGATGAATCTCGCCACTAGACTTTGCACCGGGTCCCTGACTAGGGAGAGAGATTTGTACGCGTTGCTTGCACGCGCTAGCGAGAGATTGGGAGATTTTCGCTCAAAGCATGAAGACGGTGTGATATTGCCCCGATATGAAGACGACTGAAGGAGGAAGAGCTTTACGCCTTTCCCGTGTTTCTGGCGGTGGCGGTTGCGTGCGGGTGAATGTGCAGACAACGAAACCGCGTGATGATAAATACCGAGGGGAGAAATGCGCGCGCGCCAACGCCGACGAATCACTGGTAGTACAGCTCAAAGTTGAAGCCGTCGTGAATCTCGTAGTCCTGAATCTCGTCTGTCCCATGTATAATGAGGACGAAAATTGCCTGCAGCGTGATGTGGTCCTTGTAGATGACGTACCACTTCTTGAGTTGAATCTTCTCGGGCCTGAGACGTATTTTCGTCGGTAGAAAAAAAATCACAAATCACCTTGTTCCCGTCTGCGCGGCGATCAGCATCTTGATGTCGCCGATCGTGTCGGTGGGGTTGCACTTGACGCGCACCTTCTTGCCAAGTCGGTCGTTCACAGTGATCTCGATCATTTCTCGCCGGCTGCTAAAATACTCGACACCCTTCAGTGATACAAATGAGAACATCCCGGTTCCGGAAGCTGGCTGAGGTGGTGTTCGCACAACAGTCGGATCATCCACACGCATCGATCGAGCTCGTTGCGCAAGCGCCCATTCCGTTCACTTTACTTCGATCATCATCATGTGTCTCGCAACTCCTGTGCTGCTAATTTATTCTAGGTATATACGCCTGCGTGGAATTCTGTGTATGGGGGGAATGGAAAGTTAGACGGTGACAACGGGCTCTGACGGACTGACTTACTCCACTCGAAACTCGCTCCCATCTCTTCTCCATTTCTTTGCAGGCGCGAGTTCGAAAACACTGACGGATCACACACACACACGCGCGCACGCCTCCCAACCATCGTTCGTCTAGCTGAACTGGCCGTGGAGCTTCTTCTGCAGCACCAGGTTGTGGTGCAGCTCGGGCTGGATCTCGCAGACCAGCTGCAGGAGACGCACAATCACCTGCACAGCTCCCACAGTCAATAGCCAATCTCATCAAATCGCGAATCCCAACGCTCTTCTTGTTGTCGGCGACCGAGCGCGCCATCTTCGCCAGCTCCTCCTCGGTCTGGGCGCGGATCTCCGCTTCGCTGTCCTCCTTGTTGCCGCACTTCTCGCGCTCGTACTCGCGGAAGGCCGCCTCGCGCTCCTATTCGGAATTCGTCGAAAGTCCCCCATAAATCCCGCACCTTCTTGAAGGCCTCGATCTCGGACTCGGCCTCCTGCTTGGCCTGCTTCTGGCGGACGGCCTTCCGACGTCGGGCCTGCACCGCGCATTATCGAAGGAAATACGAAACGAGACCTCGTTGATCTTCTCGGCGGCGCGTTTCTCGGCCGCTAGCAGCTGCTGGATTCCCGCCGTCTGCGAGGCCATCGTGCTCGAACTTGCACTAGAGGATGCCCGTTCCTACAAGACAAACCGAGAGTTGAGAGATCGAAAAGCGGATAGGAGTGAATGTATTCGCCACGCCGCTGCCGTCGCCGTCGCTCGCATTGATTTTCGGTCTCTCGTCGACGACGCGGCCATAGAGGGGGAAGTTCCGCACCATACGGCCGCGGACGGACCGGGCACAAAAACACGACACCCCCGCGAAGGATTCGGTCAACTTTTGGACTCGCACCTCGACGTCTCAACCGCCGATGACTTTATTTGTGGGTTTCTCTCGGCTGTCTGCGTGAAACTCGCCATCATCGTCTCTCTCGCCACCCGTCACGAGCGGAATGTCTACTGCGTGTACGTGTCTCTATCGCCCTTTATCCAGTTCTCTTCTGACGATCACAGCTTTCTGACCCTCGCCTTACAGCCACTGTTATTATTTCAAAAAGGTTGAAAACATTCCGCGCGCGCGCTTCATGCGAACAGCAGTCTAATAGCGGGCACGTCCCGCGTGCCAGTCGACAAGTCAACGGGTGGAATCCTGTTTTTCACGATTTGGTTCGATAAAAGTCGTCGACGCGAGTAGCGCGCGTCCTCTTACCCATGCCACTGGAGCTTTGCCGCCGGAAGAGTCTGCGGCCCCGGCGTTGGTGCCGACGGCTTTACGGTAAAAACGAATTTCGCACCCGGCTCCACTCGCGCTGCGCGCTGAACCCGCCGTTGGACGTGCACGTCCGACTCCTGAATTCGGATTTACGTTCTGCACACACAATCGCTGTCAAGTACCTCCTCAAATCTGAGCCAAAATTCTCGCGGCTGCTTCGACTTATTCGTCACTATCAGACTTGCAGTCGCCGCGTACCATCTGAGATAGTTCATTCTTTGTAATGACCTCAATCTTCATTACCCTTCAATAGATAAAGTATCCGCTCCAGTAGATTTCTCCTCGACTACTTCAATCTCGACACCGCCATCATCACGGGAGCGATTCGGTTCCGATCGACTTTCCACTCGTGCAAACGTCTCCCCGTGAAGTTGAGCCATCTGAAATTCATTTCGATATTACGTAGTCGCAAAAACGAGTCCTCACATGTCCCGTTTCCTCGTCGAGCATCGTGACTCGCCAGGCGACGCCGAGATGGCATCCAGAATTCTCGCCCGAATTTTCCGACTGTACATCTTCAGGCGATTGAGTCGCCCTCGGAAATGGCAAGGTCGATTCGTCTGCCGACTGTGAGTTGTGCCCCGGCTGCGTTTTCGTCTTTTTCGTATTCGGATCTTCGGAAATGACGACGTGAAGTGTTCCGCTTCGACCGCCGCCGTCGAGTACCACTGAACGGTGATTGTCGATTCGCTGATATTGTGCAACAATCTCTCACGTTGCGGCTGTCCATCGAGCGGTCGAACTTGCGAGTTTTTCGCTCGCACGCCGACCACTTCCAATCGTGCTGCAATTGTTCGGTCGGCCACATTCGAGACGCGGACCGCGAAAAGTCTGCAAAACTACTCTCCAAAACGTGTGCCCCACTCCGGATACCGTTCCGCCAAATCGATGATCTTCGCCTCGACTCTGACGAGCGACCTCGATTCGCCGCGAATCTCCAGTCGTCCGGATCTCGCGGCACTCCCCGTCTTGTAGATGATGCTAATCGGGAGGCGCCAATTCTCAGAGTCCCCTTCAGGTGCCCGTAGTACCAGTTCCAGACTGATGATTAGGTGGGTTTTCAAGGAAAAGACGCAATTACGAACCACTTTGTCACATCCTTTCCTAGCGTCTGCCCGTTCTCCAGGACTCGCCAAGTTTGTCCGACCTTCGTCAACCTCCGCCTCGATTGTGTCGTCGTATCGACTTCGAACGGAATCACCGATATCCTAGTCTCCGAGTCCTGCGGAAAGGACAATGCGATCGCGTCCAACTCCTCTGGGCCATCGTTTTTGATCCAGATCACTTGTCGTGTGGTTTGACCCGCGAATTTCGTCACAGAGTTCGTCGATGAAAGTGCGATAGCGAGTTTTGGCCACGTCGTCGGTGAAACCACAACTTGGAGACGATTGTCTGCAGCGTACTGCTTCGACTGGCGCTGAAATTGGCGTGAGGAATTGGCGAATTTCAACAAGTAGCACAGCACCTGTTGCTGTGTCCTATTCAGTCTGACGAAGGGCTCGATCCTGAGCGGGATCCGCATCTTCTCCTCCGCATTCTCCTCTCCATCCAGGAAGATGCCGAACTCCACGGCCTCGGCGCGCATGATCTTCCCCGCATCCTCGCCTCTTACTGGCACCGCCCACTCGATCGGCCTCTCTTCCTCGCCCTCCAGCTCCACGTCGTTCTGCTCCACGAATCTCCGCTCCTTCTCGTCGATCACCACCTCCAGTCTGAGCCTAGTCATCTTGATGCGCGTCGAGAGCGGATTCTTCACGGGAAACACCAGTCGCCAGGGCTCCTCGAGCGGCGTACGGGCCATCTGAATGTTGTGTTGCGCATAAAGTGAAAGGAAACTTTCCACCTCCGCATTGTCCGTCTCCTTGGTCGCCACCAGTTGCGGCACCTGCGATCCGGCCTGCTGTTCCAGTTGCCTCCACTCCTGCTCCTCTTCTCTGCTGGTGCCTTGCCTCGCCCTTTCCTCTGGGATCGCGCCTCGAATCACGTGCACGTCCTGCGAACGCACGACCGGAACCGGCGCCGGGACCCTGAATCTCGCGCCTTCTTTCATTCGTCCTCCGCGATGCAGCTACGAGCTCCATTCACTCTTCTCCACTCTTCATTTACACTTTCCATCGCGCCCTGTCGTTCTCTCTCTCTCTCTCTCTCTCTCTCTCTCTCTCTCTCGACACATCCTGATCCTGTCTCGTTGCGCTCACGGTCCCCAGGCATTCCATCGCATACTCTCCCTTATGATCGCGTACCTCTGACGCGCTCCGTCGGGCAGTTTCTTCAACGCCGTCCCCAGCAGATCCCAATGTTTTCGTTGCTGATCGCCCGTATGCCGGTCACAGTTCGTCAGCAACCTGGTAGCGCATTCGGCCGCCAGCGCCGCGTCTTTTGCGTCCGACGCGAGCAGGTACAGCACGTGATCCTGCCACGATTGTTCTCTTCTCTCTCTCGGTCATTCAACGTTTCCGAATTCCACGTGCATCATCGTATGAATGGAGAGAATGCAATCGCTACGATGAAACGCTCACCTCGGCCTGCGCCCATCCTCGATAGGTGTCCACCACCGGCGCGTAGCTCGCCACCGCCAGTTCGCCCAGCTTCGCGCGCGCAAACCTATGGCCCGCCATGACGGCGTAGAAGGACGCCCTCCTCTTGGAGTCGGCTCGTCGCAGCGCGCCTGACGCCCTAGCCAACGCCACGCCGACCAACGCGTCCGCCAGCGCTTCGTTCCCGACCAGGATGGTCATTCGGACGAGGAGGTTCGCCGCCCGCGTCGGTTGCTCCCTCGACTCCAGTAGATCCGCACATTTGAGCGCCACCCGGAGCACGGAGGACGGTCTCAGTCCGCCGTTCAGGAGATTGCCGACGGCCGCCTCGCAGTACTCGACCAACTTGATCGGAAGCGGCTGCTGGACCTCTTGCAGCTGTTCCGCCGCGGCGGCGGTCGCCGCTCCCAGGAGACATCCCGCTTGCTGGGCCCAGGCGCCGTCCGAGGCCTGCTCTTTCTTCAGCGAATGATAGAGCGAGTGCGCCAGGGAGTGCAGTCCGAAGAGCGCCGCCAGATCGGCCAGTCGTCTCGTCTGAAGCTCGGCACTCTCGGTGGCGTACTGCATCGCTGCAGCGGGCGGATTCGCTCCTCCTCCTCCTCCTCCACCTCCAATTTGTCCGGCATTTTGCGCACCTCCCGAGCCGCCAGAGTTCTGGCTCGCCAGAGGAGTTGCCGCGGCGCCGAGCCATTTGCGCACGCCTAGGCTCAAGTCTGTAGACGGGGAACATTTAGACCGCCTCGAAGTACCGAATGCGAACGAGCGCCCGATTCCTCGCCGCGCGACCATCTGTTCGTGCAGTTGCCGAAGCTGTCTCTCCAGCCAGGGCGCCAGTTGTTGCGTTGAGAACTGCTGAAGCCAGGCGGAGGTCGAAGCGCAGAGGGCAGGCGACGGAAGTAGGGCGGCTGCAAAGGGGACTTTCGTTTGCGGAAATACCTAAACTCGCCGAGTACCTGCTTCTCCGGACGAGGACGACGGCAGCGCTCCATTCTGAGGCGGGGAGAGTTGCGTAACCGCATTTGGCGCCGAAATTGCCGCAAGCGAAGCTGGACCGAGCAGGAGCGGCGCAAATCCCGTGGTTTGCGGCGGCGCCACGACCGTCGACGAAATGGACGCCAAAAGCGGGGGAATCGTGGATGCGCAGCCAAAGAGCTGTTACTGAAGTTGTGTCGAGTTCACCGAAGCCAAGCCTACCTTTGCCGCCTCGTTGGACTGCTGCTGCGCGTGCTGAGTTTTCGCCAGCACCTCGAGTCGTGCCCGTTCCACTCCGCGCTCGAGCAGCGACGACCATTCCCGTTCCTGAATTTTGATAGCTCCTTCGAAAGTGTGGAAAAACGACAATACCTCTGCCCACAAATCCACCGCGGGCTTGTCTTGGAGTTCGGCATCACTCCAGCGCAACAATTGACACGCGTCCTCGCCGTACGTCGAGCGCATCTGACGCAGGAGTTCGTCGCAGCTAAAATCCCCCATACAGCAGCAGTCAAGTCGGCAGACGACTCACCGCTGCTGACTCGTCTCCGGCGTCCCGACGAGCAAGAAATGCTTGAGCGTGTGTGGCAGAAACCAACGGGGCGCCGCGCAATGCGACGCCACCGAGGACGCTGCGGTCTCGGCGGATCCGTGCTAAAATTTTCCAGTGAATAAATCGATTGTCTACGACGAACCTGCATGGCGTGCTGGATCTGCTGCAGCCGACTCAGCTCGGCGAGCGGGTTCTCATCCCTCGTCGAGACGACGAAGACCGAGGCCAGGAAGGAGCGCGTGAACTCCTGTTCCGACGGGTCCGCATCGGCGAAACGATCGAGGGCGGCCGAGGTTTTCTCGCAGGCCGACGAGAGCGAAGCGCCCGACGAGGCGAGAACCTAGAAATGCACTCCTGGAGCTATGAAATGCGTTCCACATTGGCGAAATCGTTCTCGACAGACTACTTGGCGATGAGTTCGCAGAGAAATCACCAACCTCCTGCAGAACGGACGGCAGAACGGAGAGCGCCAGCAGGAATCCCTCCTTTCTCGCGTCGCGCACATCCAGATGGACGCGACGCGCGTAGACTTGTGACGTCTGTGGGTCGCGAATCGAGAGCGCCACGTCGGCGAGTGGGCGCGCCAGTGCCGCGAAGCACGCCAAGCCGTGCGCTCGCGCAAAGTCGTCAGCCTAGTAGGCGTAATTCACAATTGATGGGGAAATGCTAAAATCCGTCGAACCGGCGCGGAGGCGAAGACGCCAACCAGCGGCGCGGCTCCGTCCACGGGACGCTCGTCCTCCGCGGTGCCCATGCCGATTTGACCGCCTGAAAACTCGACGGCGAGGTCAGTCGTGCGTCTTTTTCTACAGCAGGAAACGCCAAATCGCGGGGTCGCCGGGATTCCGCACTCTCTCCCTCTGCATACGGGATCTATCGTTTGCGAGCCGCGCGCGGCGTCGCTTCGTTTGCACGCACGCGTGCGTCCGTGGACGACGCCGCCCGCGGTCACCCTTTTGCGGATTTTCGCTTTATTCACTATTTCAGCGAGAAAGTCATGGCGCCTGACACTCCCGCGCCGAGGAGAATGGTCGGAGCGCCGCCCAGCGCTGCGCCACCACGCTTGTCCATGGTCGGGGCTCCGCCCACGTCGAAGTCCGCACAAAGTGGGGGACACTCTTGACCGTTGCATTCAAAAATGCACGAAATAAACTGCAGAATCGTCGGGGCGAACTCCCGCGACGCCGACACGGACGTCCACGCCTAGAACTGCCACGAAACGTGGGGCGGCCGCCGTTGCGGCGACTGCGGCAACGTCCACGGACGAGGGGGACGACGAGGATGAGGATCCCGTGGATACCGAGGAGAACGCCGAGGATGAGACCAACGATGAGGCCGAGGACGTCACCGCTGCATCGTCGAGCAAGAAGAAACGCAAGAAGCGGAGGTTTGCCCTTGATGTGTGATATAGATTGAATTGCGCTCGAGTTTAGAAAGCTGCTTACTGACAATTCCGCTAAAGCAAAGCGACGCGCCGAAAGGCGTGCGGAGAAGGATCGACTTCGAGCTGAGGCCGACGACAATGACGAGAACGAGAAGGAGGAGGTTCCGGCTGCTGGTCTTCTTTTGCAATAAGACGTTTATTGCAGCCCTCCCCCGAAAAGGAGCCGTCCGAGCAGCCGGAGCAACCGCCCGAGTTGCAACAACAGCAGAAAGCGCCAGCGGTCCGGGATTTCTCCTCATTCCAGCTCTTCCTGGACCACATTCTCCGGAAGCTCGTCGAAAAGGACCCGGACGAATTTTTCTGCTTTCCCGTGACGGCGTCCCAGGCGCCCGACTATCACAATATCATTGCCGAACCCATGGACTTTACGACAATGCGATGTAGGTCGTCTGCTCCTTTTCTCGTATCCCTTTGCGCTTGAAACACGATCGTGCAGCTAAACTCGAGTCGGACGCCTACCCGTCGTTGGCGGAATTCCGTACGGACGCGGATCTCGTCGTCGCGAACGCGCTGCAGTATAATGCGCCGCACACCGTCTACAACTTGGTTCTCGTTCAATTGCATTCTATTCATTGAAATGAGACACAAATAGGCGGCATCACGCTTGAAGGCTGTGGTGAACTACTACTTCTCGCAGGCCTACCTACGGTTGGTCATCGCCATTTTACCGTTTGCGCTGTGACGATAAAACTGCGAGTTAGGTATGCCTTCCACACACTTCCCTTCGGTCGCTCCATCGCTCTGGAGAAGCTCGGACTCGAACCTGTCTCGGCGCACGCGAAAGCCGTCAAGGAGCCGGAAAGCAAGCGAGCGAAGCAAGCGATTCGAGCGGCGTTCAAGGACAACGCTACCGGTATTTCGTATCGGTTTCTTAAGTCTGGCTTTTTTAGCCGACGAAATCGCCGCTGGCGCTAGTGCTGCGCTGCGCGAACGATTGGCGACAAGAAAGCCCGCTAAACTGGTGTTCGTCGACAATCAGGATGGATCGACGGTGCTCTCCGTCCTGGGCTCGGAGTCGACGGTCGAGAGCGGACATCCGAAGCGACACACAATTGGACAACTCGTCGGACCGTTGGAGCAAGGCACCCCGGGACTGGTTCAGGCGTCGAGTCATCGACTTTGTCAACAAGTCCCATGTTCCTGGCTGTCCTATGGAGCCTGGTGTTCGTTCGCTCCCAGTTTGGACACCGCCTGGGCAACATTGGACCCTAAACATTCCGCACTCCTGCTGAGAACCTATGGAGACATGGAGAACGCGACCGATGCGGGAAGGCTGCGACGATTCGCTCAGGACCTGAACGACGACAGGCTGGTCGAGGTGAGTGCTTGCTGTTGAAAAAACAGCCTACAAAATATGTCGAATTTTAGCGCATCGACGACCTCCTCGACACGCTGACTGACGGGGAGCACAGACGATGCGTGGACGTCGTGGAGAATACCGAGAAGGAGCCGATCAAAGACTACGTGCCTGAGCCCGAGGACTGGAACGCGCTGCTGGAGGATGTTGAATCCCTAGCCAATCTGGGAATCGACATGGGCTGGGTGGCCGAGCTGCGGAATCGACTGAACGCTCCCGGGAAGGCGCCGCCAACCCTGGAGAGAAGACTGGACTCGAGCGGACAGCTGGCTCTGGATGCCGTACGACTTCAGCGCAGGCGACTGACCCAAATCCCGCCAACCACCTTGACGAACGCGCCGAAACCCGGACAATTGGAAGTGAAGGCGGCGACACAGCTCGTGGATCAGGTGCAAGCACTGTTGAGTGGAGGAAGATCAAGTGGAAAATCCAAGGTCGCACATCTGGCGGCCCTCTCGACACCGGAACAACTCGGCGCAGAGCCGAGACCGCTTCGAAACGCGATGGCGATCGAGCAGGACGACGACGACGACATCCTGGCCGAGTTTTTCGCCTAGCTATGACGATTTCGCATAGCCACTTGTCGTGTGCCTATTTATTTCATCTCATTTTGGCGTATGGTCAGACGCGCGCGGCAAGCGATCTCCAATGTGCGAGTAACAACAACCAAGCAAGAGCGTCGTGCAAGTTTGGACCGGGATGGGGGGGGGATCTATGGCGAATGACTAGTCGTCGACTGAGCGAAGGAGGTAGACATCAAGGAGCGCATGGCGGTGGAAGACATGGCGACAGGACGAGACGACGAGACGGGGAGCTCCACGGGAATCGACCCAACTGGAGGAGGCGGCGGCGGACGTTTGCGACGATCATCTGAATGATGACGGTGATGATTTTGTGGGAAAAGGGGTAAGACCTTCGACGCCGATGCGCTGACGTTCCACCAGTGCAGCGTAGACTCCGTTCCGTTCGAGCAGCTGTTTGTGCGTGCCCATCTCCTCGACGCGACCGCCACTGCCATTGGTGGTGATGATGAAACATGTTAGTTTGTGATGAGAAACCTGATGACGACAATCTTGTCGGCCTTCTCCACGGTGGACAGACGATGCGCGATCATGATGACGGACTGCAACCGGAGGTGTCAAATAGCACACTAGTGGCGGCGGATGGAGACGGGTCACCTTTCCGCCCAAGTTGGCGTAGATCGCCTCCTGGACTTGCTGCTCGCTCTCGGTGTCGAGCGCAGAGGTCGCCTCGTCCTGCATTCCGCATATCATGTCGGCAGCGAGAAATCGGAACGTACAAGCAGCAGTATCCGCGGCTGGCGGACGAGTGCACGCGCGATGGCGAGTCGTTGCTTCTGGCCGCCTGCAACGGGACGCCGAATTATGTAGATCGCGATCACCACCACGAAAACGGACCGGACATCTGTGATCCACGTTCGCCGACGTTCGTCTCGTACTGCTTTGTCGTTTCCATCACAAAGTCGTGGGCGTTTGCGGTCTTGGCAGCGTCGACGATCTAATTGCTTGGCGGTGCAGTGAGGATCAATAGGGAGGAGGATTAGTGCACTTTCAACTGTGATTGAACCCCCACATCTTGTGTGATTCGCGCACACCA
This sequence comes from Bunonema sp. RGD898, assembly GCA_014805405.1. Taxonomy (NCBI): domain Eukaryota; kingdom Metazoa; phylum Nematoda; class Chromadorea; order Rhabditida; family Bunonematidae; genus Bunonema; species Bunonema sp. RGD898. Next base: position 34,291 of record JACMII010000051.1, on the reverse strand, counting down.
CCATATGTGCGACGTCGAATCGATAAAAAACAATTATTGCGCTCACCTGTTCCCTTGTGACGCTGACACCGTAGCCGACATTCTCCCAGACCGAGCGAGCGAACAGGACTGGCTCCTGACCGACGAGCGCCACCTTCTGGTGGATGTAGTGATGGTCGAACGCCTCGATCGGTCGACCGTCGATGAGAACCTGAAGGGGAGTTCCGTTGGTTTTCTGTTGCTGGAGGGGAATTGGCGCGCGTCACTTGCCTGTCCCCGATCCGGTTGGTAGAAGCGTTCGAGCAGCCCGATACAGGAGGATTTCCCAGACCCGCTCGGTCCCACCAGTGCGACCGTCTGGCCGGGCTCGACCGTAAACGACAGGTCCCGGAGGACGGGCACGTCCGGTCGCGTCGGATAGTTGAAGTGGACGTTGCGGAACTCGATTCGGCCGGTGAGCTGAATTTCGCATCGTCGAGCGTCGTCGCTTTCCAATTAAGGGTGCGGTGGCTGGTACCTGCTCGGGTCGTTCCCGTCCCGCCTTTGCGATCTTCGGCTTCCGATCGATGTACTCGAAGACCTTCCTCGAGGCGCCGACGGACGTCATCAGGCCGGTCCAGACCTCGCCCATCTCGCGCAGGTTCTGCCCGAGCTGCATCTGGTAGAGGAGGAACGAGACGAGCAGGTCGCCGCGCATGCGGTTCGTCAGCACGAGATGGCCGCCGAACCAGAGGACCGCGACGATGATGAAGGTTTGGAAGAGCTCAAACGACATCATTGCGATTTTTATGAAGAGGAGGGCGCGTGCCGTCGTCTTACCTCGGTGACCCAGAGGAAGGCCGCGTAGGCGCAGGCCTTCGTCCTCGTCACCCGCAGCGTGTCCGAGAGCCGGTCGTAGTAGCGGTCGGCCTCGAAGCGCTCGCACGCGAACGAGCGCACGGTCCGCATCGTCGAGATCACCTCCTCGGCCACGTCGTTGCTGACGGCGACCGCGTCCTGCGTCCGCGTCGCCAGCGCGTCGTAGTAGGCGCCGAAGATCTTCGACGCGACGAAGATGATCGGCACGAGGATGAAGGTGACGAGCGAGAGGCGCCACGACAGCGTCATCATGAAGATCATGGCGCCGAGCAGCATGACCACGTTCCGGAGGAAGACGTTCACGTTGAGCGCGATCGTGTCGCTCATCGCGAGCGTGTCGGCCGCCAGACGCGAGCCGATCTCGCCCGTTTTGTGCGCGTCGTAGAAGGCGACGTCCTGATGGACGAGCGCCGAGAAGAGGTCCCGACGGATGGCGCGCGAGATCCGCGCCAGCACGTACTCGAACGAGCCGCCGCGGAGGCCGCCCGCCATCGCGCTGCGAACGCTCGCAGTACTCGATCAAAACCATTTCCCCCTCACCTGACGAACGAGATCGCCGTCATCACGTAGACGGCCTGTCGCAGCGCCTCGTACGACTTGCTCGCCACGACGGTCGCGATCACCTGCCCCGTGTAGTAGGGCACGAAGATGCGGGCTGCAATCCGTCGTCCGACACACATCGAACATCAACGGCAGACTGATGGAGAAGATGAAGAGCCAGGTGAAGCCGGACACGTGCCAGAGCCACTCCTGTCGACAGTACTCGAACAGTCGCAGCATCAGCTCGAAGGTCTCCTTCGGCCGAAGGGGTTTATCCTCTTCGCCCTCTCCCTCGTCGTCGCTCTGTGCGTGTGTGTTAGGCCGTGGGTCTCGTACGGAACGGATCCAAACCTGCAGAGTGCGGAAGCCGCCGTTCGACGCATTGACGCCAGGCCGTCCGGAGAAGGTCAGGCGCCAGGACGCGTCCAGGATGATGGCGCCGAGGACGTTCCAAATCAGGACGATATAGTCGCCTATTGCAATTGCATGGCGTTGGATCGACAAAACGAGACGGCGTCGCGCCCATTACCGGCGAACAGCTCAAACTCCGTCTTCTTCTCGATGAGCAGCAGCAGCTTCGTCGGCGACGCCGCGTACATCAGAAGGGAGACGTAGAAGACCGTCTAGTAATGGGGAGGCCGATTTGCGGCGGAAAATGTCTCGCATCACCTGCTTGAGTGTGCTTCGCCAACTCGCGCCGACAAAGAAGTGCGCTCCGTAGAAGCCGACCCGGATTAGCGAGAGCAGGAACAGGTCGAGGCACGAGTTGAATCTAGCCATGTCGTCGGTCATTCGCCAAGATATGCGCGCGCGCAATTACGTACACATCGACGTGCGTAAAGTGATCGATGAGCTGTTGCGTCGTGACCGTCGTGCCATGCCAGGAGAGACCGAGCAGAGTGACGCCGAGGTCCAGGAGGGACAGGAAGACGGCCGTCACATGCGCGACGTCGACGCCCATCCTTCGCCTGAAATCGTCGAGACGAGTCCGTGGGGTCACTCTGAGGTCGATCGAGTCTGTGCACGGAGCAACAACGGCACTTCTCGGATTCGTGTGGTGGCAGTGATGGTGGTGCTCTTGTCGACGCCGAGACGACGGGAAAAAGGGGAGATAGCGCGCCGGCGCAAGCAAGCCGCCTTCTCCCAACCACTGTGCGCGTAGAACATGAGATAGCGCAGGACAAGTGCCGCGGTGCAGAGGGAAGAGAGGGAGAGAGAGAGAAGGAGGAGAGGGAGGGGAGATGGAAGGGAGGGGAGAATGGTCGGATCGACGACGATAAGGACATCGCGCTGGTGTGGACCGATTCCAGGAGCGCATCGTCGATCGGTCAAGCCGAGTTTCTTCTTGCTCAAATTCCAGGGGGAGCAAGGATAGTCTGTTTTCGTACAGTTGACAGAGTCGCACTAGGATTGCATTGTTTCGGAGCCGTCGGCATTTTGCATTCGTTAATTAAGTCGATCACTTTTCTGCATTTTGAACGCAAACGCTTGTTTAGATAGAGAGCACATGTCAGCGCAAGAGATTGAACACCCTTGAAGAGGATCCGACGAGTTTTCGCGATTCTGAAATGGCGCAATCCTACTTCGCATCTGACGGTGCGCTATTCTCGGCTGTTCTTGGCTCGTTCCGAATTTACGTGCGCGTCCTTCGTATTCGGACACCTTTTGTTACTTCTTTCACCTTTCGTGATTCTGACGCAAACACGCCGCCAACCATTGCACCGAGAGCTCCTGTACCGAAACTCCCGTAAAGCATCATGGTGATAGCTCCTTCTTCTTCATTTTCTTCCACCTGGCGTTCTTATCTTTGTCTGCTCCGCCCAAGGAAACCCGGAGCTCTCTAGTTACAAGCGTGCCCGCCGCTAGACATAAAAGCGCGCCGTACCCTTCCCCCACTCGTTGGCGGCAGCACCGCTCCATCACAGTCGCCAAGATGGGGTTGCTACTTCGCGTCTGCGTCCTCTCCGCCGTGCTGGCATGCACGCTCGCCGTCGTCTTCGAGCACAAGGTCATCTACCGCACCTCGTTCAAGCATCGCATGCAACGTGCCGGCAAGTGGGCCGAGTACGTCAAGATCATTCGCCAGCGTCGCGAGATGGTCAAGGAGCTGGTCCAGGCCGGAGTGCTCGCCTCCGTCACGCAGGTGCGTAGGGGGAGGGCGACTGTGCTACCCGCTGAGACGTCTTGATGTTCGATCGATATGCCAAGTGAGTTGCAGGGCGCACGAAACGACTGGGACGACGAGTATCTGACGTAAGTACACGGATGCGTGTTGCCGGTGGAGTGAGAACGCTTGCCGCGACCACTCCACCGGCAACACGCGTTCCTCCCCCAAGTGCACAGCATCGCAAACGTCCCCGTTAAGGAACGTTACTCTGGGCACACCCGGGCAGTACTTCCTCGTCCAGCCGGACACGGGAAGCTCCGATCTCTGGGTGCCGGGCGCCAGCTGTTCGGGCAAAGGCTGCAATAAGAAGCAAAAGTACGACTCGAGCAAGTCCTCGACCTACAAGAACGACGGCCGCAAGTGGAAGATCGAGTACGACGACGGCGACGCTGCGTCGGGCACGCTGGTCGTGGACACGTTCACGCTGACCGGCGACACGGGCACGCCGTCGCTCTCGATCCCGAACACCATCTTCGGACAGGCCAGCACCATGACGTCGTCGTGGGGCGAGGTACGCATGTGGCCAATGCTCATATAATCAATCAACATCCATCGTCATCGCAGGAGGCCGAGGACGGCATGTTCGGTCTGGGCTTCACCGCCAACTCTGTGGACGACGTGCAGCCGCCCATCCTGAGTGCCATCCAGCAGGGTCTGCTCGACCAGCCGCTCTTCACCGTCTATCTGGAGCACCGCGGTGGCATGTCCTACGACGTGCCCGGCGGCGTCTTCACCTTTGGCGCGATCGACACGACGCACTGCGGCCCGGTCATCGCCTACCAGCCGCTCTCGTCGGCCAAGTACTGGTGGCAGTACTCGGTGGCCGGCATCCAGGTCGGCAGCTACTCGTACAACCGTCGCCAGGACACCATCTCCGACACGGGCACGTCGTATCTCGGCGGACCGACGGCGCAGGCGAACGCCATCGCGAGCGCGGTCGGCGCCACCTACAACAGCGACGAGGAGAGCTACGACATCGACTGCAACGCCCAGCCGCCCGACCTGATCTTCACGATCGGCTCGAATCAGTACGCCATCAAGGCGGTCAACCTGATCGTCGAGGTCTGTCCACCGATCGTCTAGCATAACAGAGCCAACCGCAAAAATGCAGTGGGACAAGAACAAGTGCAACTACGCGCTCTTCCCGTTCGACGACGGCGGCGTTGGCCCGGTTTGGCGCTTTCTCTCTTTTACGGGAGTGTCTCGGATGTCTGATGTCTTTTGAATTGGAAGAGTTAGGGGGACCCCTTTCAACACCTAGTCTTGAGTTAGACGGAAGACATTTGCAAGACCTTTCGGTCGCCTCAAATTTGAGTCTACAAGCACACTGACATTGGATTTAAAATGAGAGAAATTGACTAGATTGGGGGGTTTTGCATCCTCGCGTTATTACTCAGCGCCCTGGCGATCGGGAACACTCAAAGAAAGTGACTTTTTCAGGCCTGGATTCACGGAGACCCTTGGATTCGGTATGAAACATGTTACATTGTAATTATAATCGTTACGTTTCAAACAATTCTGTCACATTTTCAATGTGAACGATCAAACCGTCGGCTTCGCTCCGTCGCTCCAGAAGGATTAGACGATGGGCCAAATGACACACGAGAACGAATAAATCGATGGCATGGCAAAAGGCTGTGAGATCGATGATGTTTACCCTGCTTTTCTCGCAAAATACTCGCCGTACGACACGATTCTCGAGCTTCTACTGGCTCTATCAGTTTTCTTTTTCACGTACTTATGCGCCATATGAGCGGCGGCGAAATTGTGCTGCTCCCGTAACTGCGGTCTCCAGCCTGTCATCAATGCCCGTAGGTAATGAATGCCGCCCGATGACGGGCCGGTTCTCGGCATCCTTTCTCGGTCGAGTCTTCACGGCATCGAGGTGCGTTACAAGTTGAGCATCGTGACGACACATGGGCATAGTACACTTTAGGAGCAAACAAAGAACAAGTGTCAGAGCTGGATTGCGGTTTACTGATGATAAAGCTACTGTTGGTGCAGATTCAAATGACTAGAGATTGCAAGCGGAACTGAGATGGAACTCTACCTGTAGAGTCGCGTCTTCTTCTCGCACTCCTCCCCCCGCCGCACTCGACCACCAGACTTTGGCAATGTGCATGTCTCGCTTTTGCACGCTTCAGCCGATGTAAGATACTTCAACGTTGCCGTCTGATAAGTTTCACACCATTTAAGTATTCTTCTCATGCAAAACCGCGAAGCGATCTGCTCGAAGTGCAGCGAGTCGGTTTGCGGCGTCGTCGGTTTCGCTCCGTAGCCGCCGGATGCCTAAGCAGGTGGACGACATCACACGAGGATCAATAAAGTGGTAATGAGACGATGTAAGACTGTGTGGTCGACGCTTGTCTTGCGTTCCCTCACAAGACTTCCCCTGCCGTCATTTTTATCAGTCCCGGGTGAGTGAGCGGACGGGCGGGTCGGGAACAGTGCAGCCCAAGTGGGCACGCCATCCTTGCGCCAAAGGCGGGAAACGGGTAGCCTCTCAAAGTTCTGCTGCTGCGGTAGCAACGCAAGCGCGTGAAGATGCCACCAACGGTATATAGCCGGGTGACTTGACTGACACAGCGACAGTGCATTGATCCAGGCATTGCTCTCCCAGTACTAGCAAAGATGACAGATTCAACTCATTTCCCACCTCGGATCCCACGTGGTGATTACAAACAGCGTCGGTCCACCACGCCAGTCTGCAGAACACCCTCATCACGGCGTAGCCATTGGCTCATCCGCGTTTTATTTCGTTTGCAAATCCGCCGTTCGTCACCATCTTCTCCCGTTACAGAGATGAATTTCTTATGTGAAATAAGTTGTTCAGTTGCAGTGATGTGCGGAATGTATAAGGGCGTTCCTTCCTCGCACTCAATTGATCGGCAGACGATGGCAAAGAAGGAAGAAATTAATTCAATAATTCGTCGAACCCGAAAGCCGAAGAAGAAAACCGGCCTGCGCCGAATTCTGGCGAGCTTGACCTGCCAACCGTTCGCTCGAATCAACCTCGCATGCAGAGTGAGAACACTGACCGGAGCAAACAGAGCGTTTTCGATGCCGATAAAAATGAATGCGATAGTGACGGAAACGCGTGCGCATGTAGTGAAGCGGTGTGTTGCGGTGTGTTTTTGATTGTTGTCAGTGCGTCTTCCACCGCGCTGGTGGCGAGGACGGCGAACAGTTGGGGAGCGTCATGCGGCCTTTGCCTCTGCTCTCAATCTGCGCCGCCACACGAGTGGCGGTCGTTTGCGGCTCATCACACTGTTGCATCATCATTTCATCTTTGGCTCGTCACGTTGTGTCGTCCGAGTAAGCAGCAGACAGTACACCACACCGCACCCTCCTCTGTCTTCCCTTCCCCGTGCAGGATTGCAGAACAACAGCACACGTCCTCCATCTTCCTGCCCATATTTCGTTCCTCAGTCGCGCTCTTATTCTGACCGAACGAGCACATAATCGCCCTCCCACAGGGCGACCCTCCTTATCATCTCCTCTTTTCACTTGCTACGCGTATGCGCATTTCCAGACTTGGCACAACAAACGCGCCACAATCTTCACGTGATGAAAGAGATTGGAGCATGAACATCTGGCCGCCGTCAGGCATAAGTTCCCCGCACTCCGACCCAGACGATATTTCGTCTGTGCTCTCTCTCCGCTTTTGGCGCAAATTCACGTGGTTTTCAGTCTCGATCGAAACGATGGCACTTCATCTCACGAACGCTGACCGGAAGCACATGGAAGACTTTGTCGCCATGCTTGTCGAGCTCCCGACCCGGAAGAACGACTTCAAGACGGTCTTCGAGGAGCTCGTCCGTTTCTTCCCAAGGTTCTCTCTTTTGGTTTTATGCATCCATGCAAGCAGTATCGAAAAGAGAAGGCAGGAATATCACACCCTTGGCCCTTTGTTGGCACGACAACGTTTTTCGGAAAACAACGAGGGGAGGGGGGAAAGATGCGCGTAGAACAGGTTGCTTTCAACCAATACCAGTCTCCAAACGATTACCGTCAGTACAGCCGCTTCTCATCGCCGATGGACCGGCAGGCAGCCCAGCAGGAAGTCCGTCGCCTACTGCCTACGTTTGGCTTCCTCGTCGTCACAGAAGAACGCACCGGCCGAGAACGCGTCGTGGTCGTGGACGAGAATGAGCGTGGCGTCGACGGCAAGAGTCAACGACGAGGGCGCGCCTGATCGACCGATCGATCGATTCATTCATCGGAATGTAGATCAACTTGACGAGACTCTTGCCGAATATTTGCATTATAAGCTCTGGCAATGAATAAGCTGATCTCCAACTACTGGAGAAGCTGCTTACGCAATAAATTCGACTTCTTTGGAATGTGAGTATGGAAACTTGTGGCTTACCCCTATGTGCTAAGTCGTGATGAGCGAGCTCAAGGTTCGCTAGACGATGCGGCGAACAGGGCCGCGACTTCTCGCAGTCAAAGCCGCGGTCCCCAACTAACGATTTGACTGGTGTGTCAGTGTTCGTGCGGTGATGATGTCATCGGTGCAACAGATCGCGCGGTACGACTCGACGTCCGTGCATAGTGTGCCACACTACGAACGACGTGCAGCGCGTGACGACTTTGCCGGAAGACGACGGGCAGCCCGTCGGAGCGAAAGCGCCCAAAGTGCAACCCCATCCTCCAGCGCTCCCCCGCCACGCAAGGGTGAGTCCCCGTCGGTGGCCGTGTGCTGGCGGGTCAGTGCCTTATCAGTAACGGCGCCTTCCTGACGTGACATGTCATATGTGCCGTGTGCAGAAATGTTTTTCCCAAGGGATGCTGCGGAGTTTTGTGCCCCGTCGTCGCGCGTCTCTGCTCCCTCACGCACGACCAATATGAGAGCGAAAGGCGTTTCCGAGTGTTTTGTTAGGAAATCAGTAGGGTTTTCGTTATGAATCGACATTTATGACCCATGCAAGTTTCAAAAGCTCGTCACTGGCCTATTTCTTTATTGTTTTCAACCAAATCTAGAGCAGCAGCCATTTGTACAGCTAAACGTGTAAAGATAAAATCTCATTCACTACGAGAGCGACATCAAAATCTAGCAATTGGTCAAGCATGTCAGATCAGACAACCAGAGTGATCACACCGTCTTCGATGAGCTCGATGACGTCGGCTTCCATCGGCTTCGATAAAATCGCACACAAATTGCAACATAGTGCGCAGAAAAGCATAGAATAAGGCGCAAAATCAGCAAAATTCGACTCCAAAAGTTCCGATAAATACCGGCAGCATACACAAACTGCACTTCTGTTCGACGCGGTCACATTTTCGACCGGGCCCGTCAAAATGGGTCAAGATGACATTGCTACTGAACGAGTCGATCGAGTCGGCTGAGGAAGAGCTCGTTCTTGATGGGCGTTGACAACGAAAGCGACACGAACGGGTTGTGGATGAATGTGTCGGCGACCAGCTACAAGATGGCAAACGTCTTATCCATCATCCTACATTTTAGGGTGCCAACCACTTTGCTGCATTTTGGATGCAAACGCTTGTGTTTTCAGATAAAAGTTTTATCTGAAAACACATGACAGCGCAAGAGATTGAACACCCTTGAAGAGGATCCAACGAGTCTTCACAATTCCGAAATAACGCAACTATTCCGCATCCGACAGTGCGCTGTTCTCGGCTCGTTTCGAATCCGCGCGCGCGTCCTCCGTACCTGGACATCTCTTGTCACTTCTTTCTCCTTTCGTGATTTTGACGCAAACACACCGCCAATCACCGCACCAGGAGTTCTTGCACCGCAACCCGTAAAGCATCATGGTGATAGCCCCTTCTTCTTCATTTTCTCCCTCCTGGCGTTCTTATCTTGGTCTCCTCCGCCCAAGGAAACTCTGAGCTCCCTGGTCTCTGGTCGTAAGCGCACCGCACTCTTCCTCCACGCGTTGGTGACAGCATCGCGTCATCACAGTCGCCAAGATGGGGCTGCTACTTCGCGTCTGCGTCCTTTCCGCCGTGCTGGCATGCACGCTCGCCGTCGTCTTCGAGCACAAGGTCATCTACCGCACCTCGTTCAAGCATCGCATGCAACGTGCCGGCAAGTGGGCCGAGTACGTCAAGATCATTCGCCAGCGTCGCGAGATGGTCAAGGAGCTGGTCCAGGCCGGAGTGCTCGCCTCCGTCACGCAGGTGCATAGGGGGAGGGCGACTGTGCTACCCGCTGAGACGTCTTGATGTTCGATCGATATGCCAAGTGAGTTGCAGGGTGCACGAAACGACTGGGACGACGAGTATCTGACGTAAGTACACGGACGCGTGCTGCCGGTGGAGTGAGAACGCTTGCCGGGACCACTCCACCGGCAATACGTGTTCCCCTAATAGGCGGTATTGCAAGCGTTCCCGTTAAGGAACGTCACGCTGGGCACGCCCGGGCAGTACTTCCTCGTCCAGCCGGACACGGGAAGCTCCAATCTCTGGGTGCCGGGCGCCAGCTGTTCGGGCAAAGGCTGCAATAAGAAGCAAAAGTACGACTCGAGCAAGTCCTCGACCTACAAGAACGACGGCCGCAAGTGGAAGATCGAGTACGACGACGGCGACGCTGCGTCGGGCACGCTGGTCGTGGACACGTTCACGCTGACCGGCGACACGGGCACGCCGTCGCTCTCGATCCCGAACACCATCTTCGGACAGGCCAGCACCATGACGTCGTCGTGGGGCGAGGTACGCATGTGGCCAATGCTCATATAATCAATCAACATCCATCGTCATCGCAGGAGGCCGAGGACGGCATGTTCGGTCTGGGCTTCACCGCCAACTCTGTGGACGACGTGCAGCCGCCCATCCTGAGTGCCATCCAGCAGGGTCTGCTCGACCAGCCGCTCTTCACCGTCTACCTGGAGCACCGCGGCGGCATGTCCTACGACGTGCCCGGCGGCGTCTTCACCTTCGGCGCGATCGACACGACGCACTGCGGCCCGATCATCGCCTACCAGCCGCTCTCGTCGGCCCAGTACTGGTGGCAGTACTCGGTGGCCGGCATCCAGATCGGCAGCTACTCGTACAACCGTCGCCAGGACACCATCTCCGACACGGGCACAGCGTATCTCGGCGGACCGACGGCGCAGGCGAACGCCATCGCGAGCGCGGCCGGCGCCACCTACAACAGCGATGAGGAGAGCTACGACATCGACTGCAAGGCCCAGCCGCCCGACCTGATCTTCACAGTCGGCTCGAATCAGTACGCCATCAAGGCGGTCAACATGATCGTTGAGGTCTGTCCACCGATGGGCTAGCATAACAGAGCGAACCGTAAAATGCAGTGGGATACGAACAAGTGCAACTACGCGCTCTTCCCGTTCGACGACGGCGCCATTGGCCCGGTTTGGCGCTTTCTCTCTTTTACGGGAGTGTCTCGGATGTCTGATGTCTTTTGGATTGGAAGAGCTAGGGGGACCCCTTTCGACACCTAGTCTTGAGCTAGACGAAAGGCATCTTCAAGCATACTGATATTGTATTTAATATGAGGAAAATCGACTAGAAATTGTGGCTTTTGCATCCGCGCGCTATCACTCAGCGCCCTGGCGATCGGGAAAACTCAGAGAAAGTGACTTTTTCAGGCCTGGATTCACGGAGACCCTTGGATTCGGTATGAAGCATGTTGTATTGTAATTATAAATCGTTACTTTCGAGACAACTATGTCATGTATTCGACGTGGGTCAACAACGCGTCGGTTTCGCTCCGTCACTGCAGGACGCCTAAGCAGGAGGACGACATCACACGAGGATCAATAAAGTGGTGATGAGACGATGTATGACTGTGTAGTCGACGCCTGCCTCGCTTTTCCTCACAAGATTTCCTCCCGTCGTCATTTCAATCGATCCCGGCGAGTGTGTGTGAGCGCGAGGGAGTGTGGAAACCGTACGGCCCGGGTGGTACGTCATCGCCGCGCCGAAGGCGGGAAATCGAGACGGCGGTCCGCACGTGCCCGCTTTGGTAGACGAGCAACAGACCGCCGCACTGGGCGTGTCCATGCACACACCGCCTCCGCAACGGACGGTCCGCCGCGGACGAGAGAGCGTGTAAAAGTGGAGAATGCGCAGACATTCACACGAACGCGTTTCGCTTACTCATCACCTCGCGGTGGCGACTGGATGTCCACTGCGCTGCCACCAGTATATAAAGCTCGCTTCTCCCATCCGAGTCGCACTCTGTCTGTACTCCCCCTCTCCCTTTGTTTTTTGGCGCAAATTCGCGTGGCTTTCAGTCTCGATCAAAACAATGGCACTTCATCTCATGAACGCTGACCGGAAGCACATGGAAGACTTTGTCGCCATGCTCGTCGAGCTCTCGACCCGGAAGAACGACTTCAAGACGGTCTTCGAGGAGCTCGTCCGTTTCTTCCCGAAGTTCTCTCTTTTGGTTTTACGCATCCATGCAAGCAGTATCGAAAAGAGAAGGCAGGAATATCACACCCTTGACCTGTTATTGGCACGACGACAACGTTTTCGGGAAACAACGGGGGAGGGAAGAAGATGTGCATAGAACGGGTTGCTTTTAACCAATACCAGTCTCCAAACGATTACCATCAGTACAGCCGCTTCTCATCGCCGATGGACCGGCAGGCAGCCCAGCAGGAAGTCCGTCGCCTACTGCCTACGGTTGGCTTCCGCGTCGTCACAGAAGAACGCACCGGCCGAGAACGCGTCGTGGCCGTGGACGAGAATGAGCGTGGCGTCGACGGCAAGAGTCAACGACGAGAGCGCGCCTGATCGACCGATCGATCGACTCATTCATCGGAATGTAGATCAACTTGACGAGGTTCTTGCCGAATATTTGCATTACAAGATCTGGCAATGAATAAACTGATCTCCAACTACTGGAGATCAGCTGCTTATCCAATAAATTCGACTTCGTTGAACATGTGAGTGGAAATTTGTGGCTTACCTCTGTGCCAAGTCGTGATGAGCGAACGCAAGGTTTGCTAGACGATGCGGCGAACAGGGCTGCAGCTTGGACTGCGCGAAGTCGCGATTCGACTATTTTGCCGGTCCGTCAGCGCTCGTATGGTGATGATGTTGTCGGGGCAACAGATCGCGCGGTACGATTCGACGGGCAGCTCAGCGAAGTGAAGACGCATGCGGAGCTGCAACTCACCCTCCGGCATTCTCTTATCGTCGCCCGATTGAGTGCCTTATCGGTGGTGATTTTGTCAGTCCTCGAGCCAGCAATGCACAACCTCCCGTTCGAAATCGATTACCGCTTCTGACGACCATTCAGCAGGCACCGGACGAGATTTCGAGCTGTCATACGAGTTAGCGATGACTGCGCTCCGACACAGTTCGTGCCGTTGTCCGAGAGAACGAACCGGAGATGGTTTCTGCGTGCGCAGAATCTCTCGAACGCGACCAGGAAATGCTTGGAGTTGGCCCGCTCCAGCACTTCGAGATGCACTCCGCGGGTGACAAGGCAAATGAACGACATCGCACGAGAATGAATAGTGGTGATGAGACGATGTAAGACTGTGTGGTCGATGTTTGTCCCGCTTCTCTCACAAGACTTCCCCTGCCGTCATTTTAATCGATTCCAGGGGAGGGAGCGGGTGGGTGGACCGGGAAACTGCGCAGCCGGGCGGGCGGGAACCGTACGGCCCGAGCGGGCGCCACCCTGTATCGAAGGCGGGGCGTCGAGACGGCTCTGTTTGCACATGCGCGACGCTCATACGAACGCGACCCGCTTACTCACCACCACTCACCACCTCACAGAGTAGCGACTCCCCTTCGTTCTCCTCCTTGCATTCTTCCCTCTCCCCTCTTCCCTCGGGACGCGCTTTTGCAATCTTTACGTGGCAAAAGAGGACGGGGCTGGAGTGTCCCTTGCGCTGCCACCAGTATATAAAGCCCGCTTGCTCCCATCCGGGTCACTGTCTGTACTCCCTCTCTCCTTTTGTTTTTGGTGCAAACCTGCGCGGCTTTCAGTCTAGGTCGACACGATGGGATTCCGCTTCACGCTCGCTGAACTAAAGCGTATGAGCGACTTGGTCGCCCTGCTCGTCGAGCTCCCGACCCCGAGAGACGACTTCAAGGCGGTCGCCGAGGAGCTCGTTCGCTTCTTCCCCAGGTTCTTCTTTTAGTTGTACGCGTCCATGCACGACTACCGCCACTGCAGCTTCTTTCCACCGTTGGCGAACCGGCAGGCGATCGAGCAGGCGGTTCGCCGTCTACTCCCATTGCTGGGCTTCTGCATCGTCACAGCAGAGCGCACCGGGCGCGAGCGCGTCGTGGCCGTGGACGAGGACTAGCGTGGCTTCAACGACCAGGACGAGCGAAGAGGGCGTGCCTAATCGGCCGATCGACTCCCCTTTATATATAGAAAAAACTTTATGAGATATCTTGCCAAATCGTTATATCTGACACCGAATGAGTCAATAATAAATTGTTGAACGCACTGTTTGCTCAATGAATTCGACTTCGTTCGACATGTGAGCGAAAGTTTGTGGCTTACCTCCGTGCCAAGTCGTGGTGAGCGAACTCACGGTTTGCTAGACGATGTGGCGAACAGGGCCGCGACTTCTCGCAGTCAAGGCCGCGGTCGCTAGCTAACGATTTGACTGGTGTATCAGTGTTTGTGTGGTGATGTCGTCGGTCCAACATATCGTGCGGTACGATTCGACGTTCGTGCGTGGTGTGCTACACTGTCACGGCGTGCAGGGTGTGCAACTCTGCCGGAAGACAATGGGCAGCCCGGCGAAGTGAAACGTGTGCGCAAAATCCAGACTCATTCTCCAGCACTTTCCCTCTTCTCTTCTGATAGGCCGCCGCACAAACATGTCGACCGCCGGCGCCCGTGCACGTCTTATCAGTAGCAACGTCATAAGGAGCCGTTTTACGGGGACAGCAAAGGTCGTTAGCTTCTGCCGGTATGAGGTGTTTTCCCCAAGAAATGTTGCAGATGCGAACGGAGTTTTATGCCTCGCCGTCGTTCTCTCACGCACGGCCAATATGAGAGCGCAAGGCATTTTCCGAGTGTTTTGGTGGGAAATCAGTAGGGGTTTCGTTATGAATCGACATTTATGCCCCACGCAAGTTTCGAAAACTCGCCACTGACCTATTTCCTTATTGTTTTCAACCAAATCTGGGGCAGCAGCCACAATCCACAACACCACGCCCTGACCAGGCCGATTGAAATCAATGATCAAACGACCCCAGGATCCTCTCGGGTCTGTTCAAACCCTCCCTGGATCTGTTCAGAAAAAACCCGCCTAGGGGTGTTCCCTTGCTACCCGAAAAAGACGCCGAATGGCTCGAAAGAGCTGAAGCGAGGGAGCAGAAGTGGGTAGCAAAAATAATCGTAGGTGGTCTGCCCCGCGTGGTCTGCAGTTTGCGCCAGCGTAAACATTGTCCAAATCCAAGGAAACTGTTCGAAAGAGGAGACTGAGCTATCGAACACACTTTGGAACTGCTCCCCCCAAAGACTCTTTTCCGTCGAGTTGTAAGTGTCGCAAAATTACCCAAGTTTTGAAACGGCCTTTATAAGCTGGAGTGCGTATAATTGGTATTTAGGGGAAGGTAAAAATCTATTGTAGAACGGTCTCCTCTCCCGTACTTTCCTGCCGGTCGAGGGCCGCAGTCTTAGTCTGCAGCCTTTCGCGGGCGACAGCTAGCAAGGTGCATTCATTTGGTTGTACCTCTTGGCAAGCCTCCAGTAGCTGACGTTACATGTCGACTGTCTCTTCTTTCTCTCGATGACGCGTTGAGGGAAGCAAAAAAGAGGGATATGAACGGAATGTACTATGTACGATGCAATAGTTGCATTGAACTGCTGGGAATGTGGAATGTAGAAGTGTAGCGTTGCTATTGATGTTACGGCTATCGCATGTTTGGCGGGCGAACAGGATACATTAAACACGAGTCACACAAGTGGGTGTTCTTCGCACACATCGACTGTAGCTGTAGACGAGCATCTGCACGACAGAGATGATGATGCCTCGGCAGGTTTCAGTATCATATCTGTGCAGTGCCCATCGTGTGCCACATGCGCAGCCGGTTCGCCATCTTGTGGACGATGATCTCGAGGAAAAAGACCAGAACGCAGCCCAAATAAATGGCGCCAAAGAAGACCAACACCAACCTGTGAATATGTCAATCGGCTACTAGTTCAAGAAGCAGTCAATTCAAACGGTTTACCGGTACTGCGCAAATCGAACCGTATTGTTGTATTTGGGGTTCAGCTTTAGCGAGTACTTGAACTCGGCTGCGGAGTACTTGAGCGGAAAGTTGATAGCAGCAGGTTGAACAAGCGTCAGTGCCCGGTTCAGGCGTTCCCGCTCTTTGTAGAGTTCGCTGAAAGAAAAGAAGATACAGATGGATCTCGCTGTGTGGGTCAAGTCATTTGCTCTGCGAAAA
Organism: Bunonema sp. RGD898; assembly: GCA_014805405.1. Lineage (NCBI taxonomy): Eukaryota > Metazoa > Nematoda > Chromadorea > Rhabditida > Bunonematidae > Bunonema > Bunonema sp. RGD898. The sequence continues at coordinate 18,390 of JACMII010000051.1, read as the reverse complement.
TTACTCATAAAAAGAGGATTGCTTGTCAGATTGTGACTAGTCGCAGTTGCGAATCGGGCCTAATTTTAATTGTAAACTTGAATGTTGACCCCACATATGAGGAATCACTGCACAGAATGTTCGGTCTCCCGTCACTCGCACCGATCCCCTGAGTCTGATTTCTGTTTTACCTGATCTAGGAATGGGTGAATCTGATCTGATGAGAAATGCGTAAGCAAAATGGGTAGTGAAATAGCACGAAGAGAGGGAAAGAAAGGTAAGTCCATAATCATCTTGCTGTAGTTGCATCCACCGAAGTAAAATCCAAGTTGCACACGTCACACAACGCAAATCACACAGACGTGCAGTCCCACACCGGTGATCTCTTTCTCGTTCCCTTATTCTTACCGTCGCATGGGGTATGTGGAGCATTTCGGCGTTATGCCCTTGATCCTCACAAGCAGATAGGGTGGTCTAACGTCGTTGAGCAAGATATCTGCACAATGGCTCATGCCCCAACTCGCTGCCGCCATTGACACTCGCTTTAGAGCGGGGTCAACGATCGACTGGATGAGGTCGTCGTATTCAATATCGGGGTAGATGATGAATCTGTGCGACTGCTATTTCTCAACACATCTGACCTGATCGGAACTGGTACCTATCGGCTAATGCTTCTAACTCGGCTCTCTGCTTGGGAGTGGCGAAGTCTGTCGGCAAATAACCGTCCTCACCAGCCCTGACGAATTTGTAGCCGCCATGTTTCATTGCGTGTATCAGCTAGACTTGGCATTCTGATATGAGTAAGAAGTCACAACTTCGTCAATGCTTTGGGCGGGCGGTTGGTGGTGAAAGGGCACGGCCAGCAACAACTTGATGTTGAGTTCGAAATACATTGCGAAGATGGTGAACGGCAGGAGACTGGCAGCGGCCGCAACGAGTCCCGACAGACGAGCATTCCTCGAGAAACGGTCGAGTGCCGGTTGACGAAGAACTACAGCGAGCAGGCGGAGTGGCCACTCGACCAGCATCGATCGAACGCTTTCACGCTGCGAGATCGTCAGACTGGAGAAACGAATGTTTAGGCAGACGATAAGATCAATTACATGGTCGAAATGACGGTGATACCCAGTGCCAGGTAGACGTAGTAGATCCAGGGAAACGTATCCAACAGGAATTTCGTGAAACTGTACGACTCATTATTGTTTGAGACTTCTCTTCGGTTTTGCATGACGCATCGCATTCCGCGGTGTTGGAAAAGTTCACGATGTTTTGACACTCCACAAATTCGTTGACACTCTCCTAGCTCCTACTCTGCCAAACGCTGCTCAAACGTCTAACGTCGAACTCTGAAACGTTTGGTAATTCAGTTGAGTTGACGTGATAATGGTTAGTGGGGAAAACGGTTGAAACACATACACGATGGGTTCTTGAAGTGACATCTCAAAGTAGTAACACCGCTGGTCGACGGCACTGGTATGGGCGAACGGCTTGCCGCTAGCAGATATGATGTCACTGTGAAAGAAAAGTATTGTGAATCTCCTCATATCAGGTGGCTGTCGTACCCTGTTCTTAAATCCAGATCAGCGGTGCCGTTCTGCAGCATCTGGAAGAGGGATATGGCACTGTCCGTGGCAAGTGGGCCTACGTACTCGAGCCCTGCATGTATAATTATTGGTTTAACAACGCCAGCCTGTCCCATTTTGACTGTCAAGTTATCGGACGTTACGAATAGGCACTTTTCTATGCTAGTTTCTCGACAATGGGACCACGTCACAAATGTATGCCTGAAACCCTACTCAGTCCAGGTACCTGAGAGCACTTTCAGCTACTAAATTCTGTGTGCTAGAAACTGATCAAGGCTCAATCGTAGTTACAGAAATTGAAACAAAAGTGTGAATGCGAATTCCTGGACATTCTGCACAACGTAGTTAGTCCGACCGGAGATTTGAAGGGCGAGCAGCAACATATTCGCATCGATACCCTTCAAAGGACAATCCCGGCGCGTGCCGCGGCAAGCGTCCGTAACTGCCAGGGTTTACTTAATGCGAAATGAAAGGAATCGCAAATCACGCACAATAGGCGGTATCCGTCGGACCCCTATTGAAGACGATGAGCTGCAGCGGTTTAGTCATTTTCAGACAGTAGCAATATTCGCATAACACAACTGGTGGAATGAAATGCGGCCTTCTGATGATGATGATGATGATGATGGCAAAAAACGCCTAACGATTATGAGTGGGGGACCTCTGCAAGTGAAGGAGAGCTGGGACATGTATCAGATGACTTCTTCTACCCATGCCTAACGCAATTGACTGCAGGGCGATTCAAAAATGTAAACACCCCCTGTGTCAGAAATTCCTCTTCCGTCGCTTTATCGATCAGAAACAGTAGGATAGAGAAGAGAAGGTGATGTGCTTCGAATTGAATCCGTCTCTGTGTGGTGTTCAGTGTAATCGATTGACCCAACATGCGGTTTTCATGTAGATATTACAACTTGCTATTCAGGCATTGAGCCAAGACGTTCTACACGCATGCGAAAAGTTCATTTCGCTGATCATTCTTCAACACGCAGAGGTGCAAAACGTTCCAAAGCAACAAATGACGAAAAATGGGAAACGAAACAAGATCAACCAGACGAAGAGTGCAGCGCTCGCAAAGAGCGGACAGGCGACGCGCCAGTTGTCCTTTCGAAAAGAAACAAGTCTCTGAAAATGAGTGAAGAGAGGATTGCCGTTGTGTGTGAATTTCTTAGTCTCCGAGTCTGTTAGTCAGCCATTCTGCAGCGATCTCGTGAACGACGGCGACGGGAGAAATATCAAATCGGAGGCGGATGTGCGGTGATGCTATCTCTGAAATGGGTGCCGCAACCTCTACGCCATATCGGGAAAAGCTGACTGGGGACGACGCCCTTCTTTTCCCTCTCCCTCCTTCCCTCTCTTCCTCCCTTCTCTCCCACCCTTCCTCTCCTGGTCTTTCACCACGTCGTGTGACGCGTGATATGACGCGGGCAGGCCGGGGAACCGTTGCAGGATTGCATCAAGATGCGATCGGCTCTGCTCATCGCCGCGACACTCGTCGTGGTTGTAGCGAATCTGGCATCGGCTGCAGTTCTCCAGCACCGGATCATACACCGTGAGTCGAAGCGCTTCAGGATGATGCGCGAAGGGACGTGGAAGGCGTACGTCGAGAAGATGGACGCCAGAAGGATTAGTCTAGCTAAAGAGCTGCTGCTCGGGCGGGGCGGCGTTCTGGCCAGTCTCCCTCAGGTTCTTTGGTGACCTGGATTTGGCGGGAAGAATACGGGACTTCTTTAGGCAGTCAGCGACTACGAGGACTTTGAGGTACTGCTTTCAATGTGCCAGTTGGCTAGCTCCTAAGAATATGCCTAATTTTAGTACCTGGGCAACATATCGATTGGTAAGTTTGCGATTTTCACATTTTCTGGATCACCCTGCGCATAGGAACACCGCCGCAGTCACCGTTCCTCGTCATCCTGGACACGGTACTAAATACGACTGCTACATGAGCAGATATCCGAACCTGTAGGGCTCGGCAAACCTGTGGGTACCTGACACTTCGTGTCGTGCCAACGGCTGTGCGCCAAAGAACCACTACAACGCATCGCTGTCGTCGACCGCAGTCGCAAACGGACAACCCTGGTACGGAGACGCGCAGAGTGATGATGCGAAGATCGTTAGGTCAATTCAATATGAGACGGGCTTCGCGAACGGCACCCTGGTCCAGGACACGGTCGCTTTGCTCGGAAGCGACGGCACCTCGTCGCTCGCCATCCCGAACACCGTCTTCGGGCAGGCGTCCACAATTTCAACAGATCTCGGTGAAGATCCGGCCGACGGAATACTCGGACTGGCTTTTACTTCGTTGGCCGTCGACGGTGTTGGTATCTGTTCTTGTTGAGATTGCCTTGCCACACGCTTCATTCACAAAGTGCCGCCCGTCATCCAGGCCATCCAAGAAGGCTTGCTCGATCAGCCGCTCTTCACGGTCTATCTGGAGCATCGCGGCGCCCTGGACGGGGTCTATGGCGGACTATTCACGTACGGAGCTGTGGACACGACCAACTGCGGACCGGTTGTTGCATATCAGCCCCTCTCGTCTGCCACCTTCTGGCAGTATAGCGTAAATGGCTTCAGCATTGGAAACTACAGCTACAATAAGCGGCAGGACACCATCTCGGACACTGGTGGGGGGTTTCACGAGAATTGGCGCTCATGACTCGATGTGTTGGTGATATGAGAGAACATTGTCATGGTCGCCGATCCGCCCATTCCCCTTTTTCCTCCTCCCGAAGTGGCAAGTTATGCATGTGTGTGTATCGTAGCGGCACAATTCCCTCTCTTCAAATCATTGCATTCCTCACAGGCACGTCTCTGCTTGTCGGCCCCGTGGCCCAAGTGATGGCAATCGGACAAGCTGCGGGCGCCCCTTTCGATGAGACGGTCGGTGCGTTGGTCATTGACTGCAATGCCACTCCGCCCGATCTGCTCATCACGATCGGCGCGAACACCTACGCTATCACGGCCGTCAATATGGTCGTCGAGGTTGGCATTTTTCCCGCTCCTTCACTTTCCACGATCAGCAATGTCATTATCGTAGTTGTCACTGGAATCCCAATCGGGGGCCGTTTGGGGCAGACCCAGATGACGAACACGATGGATGCCTTAGCCTATTTTGAAATGGAACTGAATGGCTGAGAAATGTTGCCGCTAGGTGTTTTGCAGACGGATCGGTTATTTTCTGTGTCCGCAGTCTCCATTTGCACATCATCAGAACTGGTCATGTGGAGAGGCCCAAGGCTAGCAGAATATTGCCCTTGTTGGACTTGAAATTTGACTGGAAACGGGTCGTCTGGTGATTTAAATACTGTGAAAAATATTCAGAGTCGCGGAAAGTAAAGAAATGTCCATTTTGGCCTCACGGCAAGCGACAACGCGAAACACTTTCAGCTGGACACGGACCTGTGCGCCTACGGTGCCTATCCGTTTGATCAGTCCGGACTTGGCGCGGCTTGGACGTTTGGCACGCCCTTCTTGCGACAATGGTGTAATATCTTGGACGTGGGTCAGCAACAAATCGGCTTCGCTCCGTCGCTGCAGGATGCCTAAGCGGATAGGTGACATTTGCATCGGATCGCATGGATGTGGTGATACAAACACACAGAACAGGTCGGAAAAGCGAATTGACAAAGATTTGCTGGAAAGCCACGTGAAAATCTCCACTGTCGCCTCAAGCCAGAATCGGAGGCGCGCGCTAACCTCTCTTTATCATTCCCAGTAAACGCAGACGGGACTTGTTTACGACGGTGCAACAAACACAACAACAACTCGCACGCACTGTGTCGTCGCCTCTCGTTCCCGTGCTCTGTGAGGAGATGGTCTGCATGCATGGAAAATGTCTTCTAAATGAGTGAGAGAGATCATCGTCATCGTGCGGCGGCTCTTGTCTCCTTCATCGCCTCGTCAAAACGCTCACGAGTCCCTCAAGATGAGTTCCTCGACGCCCTCGTCGTCGTCGTCGTCATCTTCCAGATTGGTCCTGTCGTCCACGAGCAAGAACCGGCGAGCCACCGCTGCGGATCGCCTCGGTCGACAGAAGCGACAGGATCGCGCGCACTCCCTCCGCATGTAGATCGACGAGTCCGTGCAGATGTTCGGGTTGTTTTGCATCCAACCCGAGCACCAGGGCGAGGCATCAACACAGTCGACAGAGTCCGCATTCTGCTGCTGTTGCTGCTGTTGGCGTTGCGGCTGCGGCTGCGGCGGCTGCTGCTGCTGCTGTTGTTGTTGACGCATCCTCAACTGGCGTTCAAATTGACGACGGATCTGCTGCTGCCTTCGACGGAGCTCTTGCAGTCTTGCGGCCATGTCGGCCGACGCGGTAGTGGACGAGGGGAGAACGGAGTTGGGCGACGTCTGGAGAAGAACTGGGGGCGGCGACGTGCTCGCGGAGCCGAAGCCGACACGGAAGCTGCGCTGCGTGCCGGGCGGTGGCTGAAAAATGTGACATATGCGCGTGACTGCCGCATACGAACGACGAGTAGGACGTGCGCTCGTCCGTTTGCATGAATGTGTTGTACACGTGGAGAAAGTATTGCACGCAGCGTGGCGCGACCCAAAATCCCCTGCCCCGGCAGACTGGGCAGGCTTTGGCGGACCTCGAACTAGTGCAAACGAATGCACGCCAAAGCGCCGCCCTTTGTCGTGCACGACGACGACAACAACAAAGTTGACCTGATACTGTGTCTCGCACTTGTGTGCTCTCTCGTTGCCTTTGCTTTCGAGTAGAAGTGCAAGGGCGCCTCCTACCGTTTGAGTGACGAGATCGACGCGTTGCTGCGGCTGTCGCTGCAGCGGCAGCGGTGGTAGCGATGGCGAAGGTGGCGGCGGCGGCGGCACTGCAGGTGCCGGTGCCGTCCAGATGGTTGCGGGCGGTCTTTTTGTGGCTTGTCTACTTCTTTCTCAAGGTCGGATATCCCTACGGGACTGCTGCGACGAAGAAGCGTCGCGTCGCCGGGAAGGTCGACGTTACGACTGCGGCCGGCGGCGTGGTCGCTGCGGCGGTGGGCGCTGGTGGCGCAGCGGAGCTCGTTGGCGGGGGATTGAGGCGAACGGGCGGCGCGAAGACGATGCTCTCGATGGTAGACGGGAAGGCGGAACTGCTGCTCCCGGCCGCGGACGATGTTCCTGCCGGTTGAGGTGGAGGCGACGACGGGAACCGTTGTTCCTCGCCGCCACCACCGCCGGTTGAGGTCTCCGCGGCCTTGCTCCGAAAGGGCGGCACGACCGAACCGGCGGTGTGGGCTGGAGGAACGGCTGCAAACGGACGACGACTGGATAGACGGGGGGAGGGGTGTGAGCATCGGTCATCATCATCATAGAATATGCGTGTGTGCATTCCAAGCTCCCGGAGCCCAGATAACGGATCGAGCACGCTAGGTGGTGTGATCTGCGCGCCCGATCTGCAGTTTACACTGGCGCCCAATATTGACCGAATCACTATTTTCTGGGGGAACGCTCGTCGATTCACACGCACCAGACGCACGTCGATCAACCAGATCGCTCACCTCGTCGTCCGCTCATACGCAGCACCGCATCGAAGACACGTCGCACGCCCGCCCAGGTCTCTTTCGCCGTCGGCAGCAGTTCGCGTCGGTCCAGCAGGAAGCCGTCCCACACTGTTGTTTTCCATCGTACACCTCTCTCTGCGGTCTCTCGCTTCAAACCTTCCTCGCCCGGTCTCAGCTCCAGAAGGTAGACGTACTTCACGCCAGCCTTCGCCTTGGCCCAGTCGTCCGATCCGCCCGACGATGGATCTGCACGAGAGGGCGAGACGTTTGAAACGACAATCGCTCATGCACAGGAGTGATTACAGAGAATGTCGGCGCCCGTGCCGAATCGGTACTTGGTGCCGTACTCGGCCTCCAGCGCCCGAACGCCCGCCTCGCCGACCGCGCGAATGTCGGCGATGTCGACGGGCACCGAGTGTCGCATATGGTTGAACGGGTGGATCCACATCTGGACAACCCTTGTGTGTTCGGGAACGCGGAGAATTCGAGGCGGTCGAAAGGGCGAAGAGAAGGAAAGGAACCTGTGAGTAGGTGTGCAGCGTGATGAAGGCATCCACGCGGCCGGCCAGCTCTGCGCCGAGCAGCATGTTGCGCACGGCTCTGAGCATCATCGATTGTTGAACCAAAACAACACGACGAGGATGGGCACCGTGACTCGGGTTCGGAGAAGGCGTGCGTGCCGGAGTAGATCTCCGAACAGATGTCCGTCGACGAGCCGCTCTCTAGAATGACGATTTGGGTGAACGTGTGTTACATGTGAATTCGCAGTTGAATGCGATCGTGTTTTGAGGACCCGTCGTCCACCTCTGCATACATGGTCGATGTATGCAATTGCGCGTAGAAATTTAAGATGCGAGTCATCGATCCCCCACGCTTGGGGGGGGGCGTGAAAAATCACCATCTCAGTTATGCCGCTCGCGAATGCGCGTGCACACACACACCATTGGCCTTGTCCCCAATTCGCCGCCATTCGCATCTTCTCCCGTCTCTCGACCTTGACGTCAAAGCGTGCGGCCGCTAATCATCATCGTCATTAGTGATGGATGGATGTTGAAATTTGCACCCCTCGTGATCGCATCAGATTGCAAAGAAGAAGTGTCCAAAGGAAGATAAGGAGCCTACCGCCAAAGTGGAAGTCGAAGTTGCGGTTGAGATCGACGCCCGAGCAGCACTTTCTGCGGAACCACCGATCCTTGGTGCACACCTCCTTGCCGCGGTTCTTGCGCCAGAACCGCGTCTGCAACGGAACGCTCTTCGCCACGAACTCTCTCGTCTAGTCTAGTCAGCACTCTCGCGCGCATGTACATGCCTCTCTCTCTCTTCCCGTCGAGTTTGGAATCCAGACACGCACTGAAATTGGCAGTAACACTGCTTTTGCCAGACTCTGTGTGCATTGGTGTCTGACTTCCAAGAGACGGTTCGTCGCCCACTGAACGCGCGACGACGCGCGTCTGCTGCTCCTCCACACAATTTCCCTTTCTCTCTCTCTCTCCCGCTCTCCCACTCCAATTCCCTCAATTCTCCCTGCCAACCGTTTGGTCTTTGCTGCACACTTCTCGTGTGCCAGACATTGCTGCAGCGGTAAAGACATATGGCGGCGCTGCGCTTTCTCGATCAACCACTCCCCCGCACTTTCGAACAAAGAGACCGAGAGAAATGGAGTGCGTGCGTGCGTGCGTACCTGCGGAGTGACGTCGCTCCTCGAGAACTCGTAGCCGTCCGGGTTCACGACGGGTATGACGTAAAAGTCCAGCGATCGTGTGTAGCCCGCGATCGACTGGTCGGTGCCCGGCTCGCCGGCTGCCGCCGCGACCAGTTGATCGACGAAGAAGAGGGCCGTGTGGACGGCGGCCCACTCGCGCGCGTGGATGCCGCCGTCCAGCCAGACGGCGCGCTTCGGAGCGGCGGCGGGCGAGCCGATCTGAACATCGTCCGCGGTAAATGTGACGGACCCTCTTTCACCGCTGCCGATCCGAGTCGTCTACCTTGCATTGCTTTGCTAATTGCACAATTGTGGAGAGGCAAACACTTGAAGACCACTACGATCACTGACACGCGAACAGAGGAATCGTGAAGCGTTAGTGAAGGGATTGAAAGGGAGGAGAGACGACGAGCCTTGATGCCGTAGATCGGTCGATTCTCGTGCGTCGTGCCAATGGAGAACACTCGTGCGACGGAGGGATAGTGCCGCTCGCAGTCCCGTAGGAAACGGACGATGCGATCTGTCAAGTGGGTGATTGTAGCAATTTTCGCCGGTCGAAATCGACTACCATAGCCCGTGTATTCGCCCCACTCGTACTGGGCTCGATTTCTTGTTCGGTAGTCCATCGGCGAATCCTGAATGCGTTCCCGTTTGATTTTGATGTAGCAGGGGTGTGTGTGAGAGAGATTCCGAGTGGAAACAACGAAAGAAACGACGAAAGAAACGGCGAAAGAAACGACGAAAGAAACGGCGAAAGAAACGACGAAAGAAACGGCGAAAGAAACGACGAAAGAAACGAGACCTGGAAGCGCTTGGAGAAGAACTTGCGCAGCTCGTTGCCCACCGCCGACGACACGTTCAGATCGCCCATGACCGACAGCCGATCGTTTCGTGCCGACTGTTCGCGCTCGACCGTCAGTCTGCCATCATACCGCCATGTCCGGTTGTACGGCGTAGGAACGACGAGAAAGCCACTCACTTCTGCACGTCGTCGATCGTGGTTTTGTGCGGAATGGCGGCCGCGTCGAGCAGTTGCCTAATGTGCTGCAACTCGACCGCCGGACCCATGATATCGACGTAGGCGCCGACAGCCGTTGGTCCCTTCCAGAAGTCGAGCTGCAAACGGTCTCGAATAGATCGTCCTCACATCGCCCTTCTTGCATGGCGGCTCATGAGGCGCACATGTCCAGATTCGACTGACTACATCATCCGGTCAGGTGAACCGGACGAACGACGGCACCAGCGGTGCGCGCACAACTTTCGCGAGTGTAAAGCACTGTGATTGCGCACGCATACATGCAGTAATTGTTGTCCAATTTCTCTGCTACCAGACGCATCGCCACACAGGCTGACACTGGTACTTGAAGTGCAAGTGGGAGAGAGTGGAATTTCGCGCCGACTTTGCAGACGCACCGCAACAACAAGGCAATGCATCGCTGTGACTAAGTTTTCACTTCTTCACTGTTGTCGCTGCGCACGGCAACAACGGCAACATGAACCGGATTCGTTTCTCGCCGCATTCGAACCTTCCCATGAAGACGGTGGAAAAGAAAGCGACGATTCACTGCAACACATCGCCTACCCCATAGAGGTGCGCCTTCTCGTAAAGATGTCTCAGCAAACCGAGTTGTTCGACGTCGAGCGGCGAGGCACGGACCACTTGCCAGAGGCTGGAAAGTCTCCCTTGTTACATGCAAAACACCCGCCCCTCGTACGCCTACCTATGGTTCGGTGAGGGCGACGACGACGAGGATCTGCTTGTTGCGTTACCGCCGTTCTGCACCGCGGCGGCGCCGACGAGCGGAATCAGGGCGAGAAGTAGCAGCGATAGACGAGCGACGGCGGCGGCAGTGAACGCCGATGGTGGCGGGCGTCCGGCCGAGCAGGCGCCCATCTCGGCGACGGCGTCGGCGCCTGTCATGTATGGGGGAGATTTCTAGTCTTGACGCATGACGCGAAGCCGAGTGGGCACAACGAGCACTCTCGACCAGTCAGGTGGGGGCGAACAACGCCGGGTGGCAGCGTCCTAGCATCTGGTCAGTGGAGAAAGGGACGGTCGCGTCACAATGAACGCGGAGAGTTGAGTAATTGGCGTCCGAGGCTTCTGTGGACGGCGCTGCCACCGCCGTCGCCGCTTCAGTCAAAGGGCGTGTGTGTCTGCGCTGGCTGGAGAGGGGAGAGGGACTGAGAAGGAGAAGGGGACAACCGGTTACTCCTTCCCCCCCCCTTCTTCCACCTTCTTCTTCTCCTCCTCCTCATCGTCGTCGTCGTCGGTGCACGCAAGCACGCACGCACACAGAGAAGGGAAAGGGTGGGGAAGAAAAGTGACGCAGACAGACGGACGGGTAGGGGAAAACGGAAGAGAGGCCACTCCCCGCTCGGCTTCTTCTTCTTCCTTCTTTCGATGCGCCCCCAGACGGTCGCTGTCTCGTGGAAGTGTAAAAATGCAGGACGAAGAGATTCCAAGAGAGAGGGGGAGCGAAACACGAGCGAGACGAGTAATGAGCGACGGCGGCGCGAGACCATTATCACCACTGTGCTGCGCCGTTGCATGGACGACGATGAGCAGCAATTCGAGCTGAGAAGGATGCTAGGGGCCATCATATAATGCGAGGTGTCGGATGGCAACGTCGTCGCCGCCGCCGCCATGACGGGTGTACGGTCCACTGCTTCACACGGTAGCGTACTGGGCAACGTTCGGTGCAACGGCGTGAATAGATGAAATAGTGCGTGTCTTCTGCGGACACCGATTGGTTGGTAACCATTGTGGTAAGAGGCCAAATTGACTAATGCAATCATTATCGTCGTCGTCGTAGGCCATCCGCAAAGTCAAGCGGAGGAGACGGGTTCTCGCGCTTCGTCACATGCGAAACCCGTGCCCAAGAGAGCATTCGAGAACGAGAGACCTAGAGAAGGGAGAGAGCCATTCGGCAAATGGAGATGGCAGAGAAACGATCTCCATGAGCTTCCTATGTGAAGAGGAGTCGAGACAGTCACGCAAGCATAAAACAATGCAGTACGCATCATGCGTGCTGGCACTTAGTTGTAATGCGAGCACACATACACCACACAATACGCCGCCGCTCCCACTACATCGTCGTCGGCGGACGTTTGCGAGTGTGACGGTACCTTAAAAACACTTGTAGACACACACACGCTCGCATTTCGGTTCCGGAAGAGGGAGGGTAACGTCCTCCTGTAGTAGGTGCGATGAAGATGGAGAGACGAGTATGCGAGGAGAAAACACATGCGCACAAGGAGATTGGACCATCTCGCGCTTCTGTTTGCTCATCGCCTCTCCCTCTCTCGGCATCCGCCCGGGTAGGAGAGAAAGAGGAAGTAGCAGCAGCAGCAGCAGCAGCAGCAGAACAACAGTGCCCAAAACCGGTGCCAGTTCGATGCACTTTCCCCTCACCTTCTCTCCTCTTTCGCTTGCCATTGCCGCCGGCCGGGAAAGCGGGTCTGGCAAGTTGGAAGAGGTGGACAGAAGCAATGCAAGACAAGCGGAACAAAGGACGCGCTCTCTCTCTCGCAATTCGCCCTTGCACCATCCCCTCTCGACAAGATGGGGAACTGGTCTCTCGGAAAGGTCAGTCTCACACTCTTGCTCGTTCGTTCGTTTGCTCACCGTCGTCGGGTCGAACGAACAATCATGCTCAGGGGTTCTGTGCACGCACCACCATGATACAGTAGCGACTGATCGAAATCGCAATATCCTCTAATTCGAGACAATACTCCGTAGAGCCAATCGCGTCTGGCCGCACACACGAAGTGCGGAGGGACAAAAAGAAGTGAGGAGGAGGTGGACGACGACGACGACAAGGCGGAGGGAAGGGAAAGAGCAGCTGAATGAAAGGAGGGAATGCCTCTCTTCGATTGCATGAAATGACACCGCCGAAGAGGAGGGAGGAGGAGGAGGAGAGAAGACGTTTGTCGCTTCAGGAATCAGAGAGGGGAAGGGAGAGCGAAAGTAGACAGAGAGAGGGGGAAGAAGATGTTGATCAAGCCGCTGTGGCGACGACGACGACGACGACGACGACCGGCGGCACAATGGCGGCGGCAGTGGCGACGACGATGCGCTGCAGTGCTCGGACGAGACGTCTGCAAAATACACACACGAGAGCGTCTGGAGGAACGGCAAATGTGAGAGACTGTTGTGTGTGAGTCAGCGAGAAGTAGAAGCAGCGGCAGAAATGGCGACGACATCGGTGGAGAGTGGCGCAAATCTGCCGCCAACTCCGTCGTCCGATGCCGTCAGACGACCGCCACCGGCGCCGAAACCCGGACGCATCCGAGCGTTCCGAGCGCTCAGGGACTACGAGGCCACGCAGGTACGCCTCTCATTCGGATTCTTTAGAGCCTCTAAAGCGCATTTATCACTTCGAGATATGTGTACCTTCACGATTGTGTCGGATTCGAACGAAAATTTTAATATATTAGAGTGCGTTCCTGTCTGCCTGTACATATCTTTTGCCGCTACTAGAGTCAAACTTGCTTTCAAAGGTCAACACTGCCGTTTGTTCACTTTCCGAGCGGAAGAAGCCAGCCGCTCAGACTTTGAGTGTCGTACATCCCGACAAGTCGCTCTCTGTCTCGCTCCGTCCTTTTCCACCGGATTGTTGAACGATAACCAGTCGAAAGGGTCGTTTAGCCCAGTGAGCTGACCTTCCACGAAGGCGATACTCTCTACGTGTCGGAAACCTCGGAAAACGTGGCCGGCGCCTTCTACAGGGCCATGTGTAACGGACGTCACGGACTGGTTCCCGTCGCTTACCGTACGTTGACTCATAGCAGTCCGGCATACAAATAATGCGAATTTAGTGGAGAGCGAAAGCGAACAAGTCGCCCATCCGCTTCACGAGGCCGCAAGACGTGGAAACCTGGCCGCCGCGCAGGAATGCCTTGCCAACGGGGTACTTTGGTTTGGTTGTGCGAAAAATCCCGTTCAGGTATCCGTCAACGGTCTCGACAAGTCCGGCGCCACTCCCCTCTTTTGGGCCGCACACGGCGGACATCTGGATCTCGTCAAGATGCTCCTCGACCAGAAGAATGCCAACGTTTCGGCCAGGAATAAAATGGGCGAGACGGCCTTGCACGCTGCGGCCTACAAGTCTCGGCCCGCGATCGTCCGGCTGCTACTCGAACAACACGCCAGCGCACATGACAAAAACCGGGACGGGAAGAGGCCGAGCGAGCTGGCGACGGACGTACGCTTTGGAACAGTCGAATTGGCGAACAAGAGCATGATTTAGCCCGAGGTCCGCGCCCTTCTGCTGGGCGCCGAGAAGGCGGACAGCCTGAACGAAGCGGAGCCGAACGAGTACGAGTCGGGCTCGGAGAACGAGGATCAGGGTTGACTTGCGAGTTTTCACACACACATCATCATCATCGTCATCATCATGAACAAATTAGGCTGACACACGTATCACGCATTCCCACTGCAGACGGATCAGCCTTCCAGCCAATGCATGTGATTCGACAAGATGGTGACGACACATCCTATGTATACTCTTGTGATGGTGCGCTCTGGGCTTGTGCGTCTGTGCGCGACGTCATGAAGAGGTAATGCAATTCTAATCGATGCAAGGTACACTACTCTGTACATGAGGCCCGGGATGAGTTGCGTGATCGTTGATCGAGAATCGAATGCAGTGCCCGTAAACTTCGCTCAAGTTTGTCCTCAGTTGCAGTCAAACTGGGACCACTCAAATTAAAAGCCATTTCCTGGCGTTCCAATTGTTGCGAATAGCAAGAGAAACCGGTTGATTTGCGTTTTCTTTCTCTTGGACAAACTGAACGAAGTTTACGGGCACCACAAAGTCAGACGCCCTCCGCACGACTCGTGTTTTGAGATGATTTCCCGTCGATCCAACCAGGGTTGTGCAGTTGGGGGCGCGCTCAAGATCCTGAAGCTAGTCGTCGAAGCGAGACTAGAGGCAGAACGTCAGCCAGGCAGCGATGAAGGCCAGGCCGCCGAGTGGGGTGAGACGCTGAAACCACGTTTCGTTCCGACTTTCGCGCTGGGGATCAGAACGCGAACCGAATAGGTCTCGTTGCCGGTCAGGGCGTAGTAGTAGCTGGTGCCCGAGAAGAGCAGGATGCCGGTGACGAAGAGCGACGAGGTGAGGAGGGGAGAGCGAGCGCGGTGCGCCGCGAGCAGGGCGACCGAATGGATCTGAACCGCCGCGCATCATCTCTCGTTCTCATAAGTGGCCCTCGAACTCGAGGATGTCTTGTCGCCTGATTCCAGGTTGCAAGTGCTTGTTCAACAGCTAAACTTGCAAAATTCTAAGAGCTCTCTCTCTCTCTTGCCCATCATCTTTCAACTTGTCTCTGTATCGTCGCGGTCGGCGGCCACGCAATAGAGATCCCCTCACCAGATGATAGCGCACCGCCACATCGTAGACCCGAAGTCGACGCTCCTTCTCCGCCTCCTTGTCGATCGATGCAGCGCGGTTGCGCAACGCTGCAATCCGCCCTCTCTCATTGGTTCCCCTCCGACGGCTCTTTCACAAAATTGCGCAATACGTCGTAGCAGTGATTCAAGGGCGAACGATAAAGCAAACCGTGCGCTCCGTAGGCACCCGCCAGCACAGCTGACGCGCCGGCCAGTCCCGCCAGTCGCGTCGTCCACATTCCGGCGCAGTCTAGCGACAGACTTTTGGCGATCCCTCCTCCGCCTTTGCAACACGACGCCGATGACGAGGATGATGCGGCAAGCTTCCCGCCCGACTTGGATTTGGGCGACAGCTCCTTCAGCACGAGGTCGCGTCCGTATGACCAAAGCTGATCGAGCAGGTCGGCCATGTCACGCCCTTCGTCGAAAAATACGCTTCAAATTGTTTTCGAGAAGTTGAGCGTGTGTGATGCGCTCCGCGTGTCGATCGATGGGGGCGGGGTGCTACCGCCGCTGCTGCGCTATGGGTCTCGTCGTGACCGCCTCCCCACGCCACCTAGTGGTGGTGGCGGCCAGTCGAGGGGCGAGCGACGGCCTATTCGCTCGAGCGTGCGCGTCATTCAAACAGAGAAGGCGTTCGGACGGTCGAGAGCGAGCGAAAACCTTCGCCCATCGCCCCACAAATAGGTCGCCCTCGCTAGGCCCAAGATGCGCGCGCGCGATGAGATAATTAGGCAGCGGGTTGGTGGAGTGGAAAAAAGAATTCAAAGGAAGTGAGCTGAAGTAGGCTGCGAGTAGCGCCCACGTCTTGGGAAGGTCGTAGGCGTAACAAACGGCATGGGCAGCCAGGCGATAACGCTAGACAATTGTCGCGACAACGAGGGAATGATGAGTAGGCGGGAAAAGCGTCAGTGCGTGCAGGTCGAGAGATAGCTTAGGTCTTTTCTCTCCGTATTCTCCCCATTCTGTCATTCGGTGCGCGAAAATCTCCCGCCCAGACTGGGACTCCCCATTCCATCGTCGACCGCACAGTCTAGAACTATGCGGCGGCGGCGAGTTTTCGTCCCAACTCTGAGGCCTACGAGTGCCGGTATCTGTCTGTATTCATAATCCTCCTCCGGGAGAATGTTGACGATAGTGTGCGTTGCGCGTAAACTCACTCGCTTTAGCTCCTTCGATCGGATGCGCGCACGTACGCTAATCCAGGCCGCAAGTTTTTGTTTGAATCTATATACTACACATCAGCATTCCGCAGATCCCCTTCTGTGCGTCGTCATTGCTTCGTCATCCCCAAATCTCTCCACGATTCCGATCCATTCCCAATGGCGATGACGATATCTACGTTGTCCTGTTTTCCCACGACTTGGGCCGGTTGTTCGTGCGCGCGCGCGACGCATCCGCCACGCTGTCGCTTCGAGTGACAGTTCCGCCTCTCATTCCTCCTCGGTCTGCGTTTTATGCAGACGGTCACGGGCCGATGCGCAGCGCGTCGGGACTCAACATGCAAACTGCACATCGACCCGCGACGCGGCTTGCGTTCCCTCGCGTCCATCCCACACTCGTCTCTCGTGTTTTGTGACCGGCCCAAAACGTGTTGTGTTCTCGTCTGCCATCCCTCTTCCCGTATGCCTATGCGAGGCCTCCTCAACCCGAAGTCACATCATCAATGCAACGACGTTTCAGCTTCCGCTCTCGTTGATTTCACGTCGCTTCGCTCGATAGCCACCCACCGCCAAAATGGCCAAGGAGAAGGTCCACATTAACATCGTCGTCATCGGACACGTCGACTCTGGCAAGTCCACCACCACCGGACATCTCATCTACAAGTGCGGTGGTATCGACAAGCGAACCATCGAGAAGTTCGAGAAGGAAGCCCAGGAAATGGGCAAGGTGGGAGATTTGAATGTTAGGGCGGCACCAGGATTTCGCCACATCTGCTCAGGGCTCGTTCAAGTACGCTTGGGTGCTGGACAAACTGAAGGCTGAGCGCGAGCGTGGTATCACCATCGACATCGCCCTCTGGAAGTTCGAGACGGCCAAGTACTACATCACCATCATCGATGCCCCCGGACACCGTGACTTCATCAAGAACATGATCACGGGTATGGGCCCACATCTCCGGTGGTGGAAACAAATGTGCGCACTCTTCAGGCACCTCGCAGGCCGATTGCGCCGTGCTGGTCGTGGCGTGCGGTACTGGCGAGTTCGAGGCTGGTATCTCGAAGAACGGCCAGACCCGCGAGCACGCCCTCCTGGCGCAGACGCTCGGTGTCAAGCAGCTCATCGTGGCCTGCAACAAGATGGACACCACCGAGCCGCCCTTCTCGGAGGCTCGCTTCACCGAGGTTCGCTCCGTTCTCCGTCCATCAGACCACCTCACGATGCTCTCCGTGTTTAGGTCTCGAACGAGGTGAGGAACTTCATCAAGAAGATCGGCTACAACCCGGCCGCGGTGGCCTTCGTCCCGATCTCGGGCTTCAACGGCGACAACATGCTCGAGGCGTCGACCAACATGCCCTGGTTCAAGGTGGGGGAGGATTTCCCGAATCGACGAGTCGCAATCCCTAATTTAGGGATGGGAGATTGAGCGCAAGGAGGGCAACGCCTCCGGCAAGACGCTCCTCGAGGCGCTCGACGCCATCGTGCCCCCGCAGCGCCCGACCGACCGTCCGCTGCGTCTGCCCCTCCAGGACGTGTACAAGATCGGCGGTATCGGCACAGTGCCCGTGGGCCGTGTCGAGACCGGCGTCATCAAGCCGGGCATGGTCGTCACGTTCGCGCCGCAGAACGTCACCACTGAGGTGAAGTCCGTCGAGATGCACCACGAGTCGCTGCCCGAGGCGACGCCCGGCGACAACGTCGGCTTCAACGTGAAGAACGTGTCGGTCAAGGACATCCGTCGTGGCTCGGTCTGCTCCGACTCGAAGAGCGACCCCGCCAAGGAGGCGCGCTCGTTCAACGCTCAGGTTCGGAATTCATGCATCGTCATCACCATAACCGACGCCCATCCCTTCAGGTCATCATCATGAACCACCCGGGCCAGATCGGCGCCGGCTACACGCCCGTCCTCGATTGCCACACCGCGCACATCGCGTGCAAGTTCGCCGAGCTCAAGGAGAAGGTCGATCGTCGTACCGGCAAGAAGGTTGAGGACCTGCCCAAGTTCCTCAAGTCGGGCGACGCCGGCATCGTCGAGCTGATCCCGACGAAGCCGATGTGCGTCGA
>JACMII010000050.1:23016-54754 GCA_014805405.1 Bunonema sp. RGD898 | reverse complement strand
GCTGCTGCTGCTGCTGCTGCTGCTGCTGCTGCCGTCGCGGCACTGGCACCGGCGCCGCCTCCTGCGTCTTGACCTCGACGTACAACACAGAACAAAACAAAATAATTATGGCGATTGTTGAAAACAAAAACACAGGATCTGCGCTTTGCACGGGCAACTCTACCAGTAGGTTTGTGCAGCGCAATGAAAGAAAAGTGAAAGCGATAAGGTGTGCGGCGGCGTACGACGCGGTCTTCTCGGGCGTTGCACACGTGACTTCTCGGACCCTAAGATTGACATGTTTCAGGGCCGATCGACGATTTGCCACGACGCGTCATTATGTCTGCGAAGTTGCACACCCAGTGCCACGAGTGTTCCGGCGATTTGGTCCGTTTTTTGGTGTCATCTTGCATGAACGAAAACCCAGGTCCTCGATCATGTGAAATCGTGTATCGAAGCCGGCCACAATGTCCTGATTCTGATGAGGGGCATACCTGGGAGTGGAAAATCAACATTAGCCAGGTGGAGAGATGTTCCACTTCGCCTGAAACCAATTGATCCACTTGCAGCGAGATCAAAAAATGGACAGGCAGCGTAAATCCCGAAATTCTGTCCACGGACCGGCTATTTGTCGACTCGGGCGGAGTTTATCGCTTCGATCAGACGAAATTAGCCAGCTTCCATCTCCAGACTCAAGTTCAAGGTTAGGTGACGTTGCATTAGACTATTCTACATGACATTGTGCAGCTAAGCTGGCATTGAATGGTCGGAAGACGCCGATCATCATTGACAATACGAATGTGACGATCGACGTCATGCAGCCGTACGCGAAAGCGGCTGCGGAAAAGGGATACGAAATTTACGCGGTCGAACCGACGACGCCCTGGGCCAAAAAAGCGGGACAGTGTGCAAAGTAATTGTCGTTCCTATTCTGCAGAGCTGAAATGATTTAGGAAAACCATTCACGGCGCGCCGAAAGAGAAGATTGAGCACATGAAACAGCAATGGGAGAAAGTTTCGCTCGAAGCGCTACTCAGACCGCACTACTCTATAAAGTGAGTTTTACGCCAAAATGCATGTCGTCGCCATCATAATAACTGCAGACTGAAAGCACCACTAGGCAACGCGAACAACTCCAAGGAAAGTCCGCTCGAAATTACAGGACGGAGAGCCAACGAGACGCTCGAACAGGTGTGCAAGTTGTGCGTTACATGATTTAGCGGAATCTTGAACTCGCTTTTGGCGAAATCAGACCTCGATCCTTTTCAGCGCTTTGTTTCTCCTGCTCTGGCTGTTATTGTCGACGACGCAGAAATGCAACTATGCGAAGGACGCACAATTTCCACACAGTGCGACCTCGAAACGTTACTTTTGGACATGGCCTGCATCGAGCATCACCAGGTATTTCAATTCGACCGCTTTTCCGATTTCCAACGTTCAGGAAACATTCATCGTGAGCGAAACGGAGCGCAGTCTGCGCGTTTCCCTCCGCGATCCGATTTCCACGCAGACGCAGACTATAAACGATAATTTCACCAGCGAGTTGGACGCTCTCCAGGCACTCTTCCCCGAAGTGGACGCGAAGGACATGGCCGACTATTTCCAGGTTACCCTTTTCCTGCCATTACGCGCATTGTTGTATGTCATCGTAAAGATGGCGAGCTCGGACGCGGTGGACACATTGCAACTGATGCTAGAGCTCGGCTGTCTCTTGGACGCGGACGGACGCTCGCAAACGGTTTTTTCTCCCTATTCCTTCTTATCTTCATTCTTTTGAAGGGGCAGTTCGATGCACTACGTGCTGCGCGTGACACGTCCTACACGAAACTTGCGGTCATGAAACAGCCTGCGCCGCCGCTTTCATCTCCTTTCAAGCAGTCGAACCTGGAGTTTGGGCACGACGGTAGCGATTTATCGTCATTCTTGGAAGAAGAAAGGGAAATCAAGACTTCGCCGACGACGCTCTCTCCTGCGGCAGCGACACAGACGCCGCGATCTTCGGCGACAACGACGATGTCGAGCTGCAGCGCGAGTGCATCGAGGTGGATCTGGGCGCGAATCTAGTCCAGCGTCTCGAAGTTCTCTTCGGTATTGGCCCTGTCTTCTTTGCCGATAGAATTGAGAGAGAGTTCAGGCCGCGTCCCTAGAGATGAGTTCCCCTGCACCTCGACTCGACACCGGGCCCAGATTCCAGTTTGGATGCTGCGCCAGATCTACAACGCCTGGCGTGGTTTCCCCGTCCAGGACTACTGTATGTCGACAGACTTTCGTTTCTGTGAAAATGACAATTTAAGTCCAAGAAGAGTATCCCTCCCTCTTCGAGACGTTTGGCACGGGCGAGGAACTGACGCCACGTCATTATTTTTAACCTTTGTCAAATCTATGACGATGCCAATTACAGAGCAGCAGCACTGGGGGCTGGAGAACGACGAGGCGATCGCGCGTCACCTGCAGAACGAGTTCGAGCAGGAGCAACGCGCAATATCGGCAGCGCAGCACACAAAGGCGCTGGGAAGAACCGGCTTCAAGCAGGCGAGTAGTGGGCTGATGGTCGAGTGGACAAGGCTATTGATTTGGGGCGCGGTGTCACCGTTATTCCCGTTCGGCATCACGATAATATGCCGCGCGATGCAAGATGGTGAGAGAGTGAATCTGTTCGGCCGGAATAGATCTCGACTCAGTTGAGTGGATCGAGATCCCATAAGGCCGAATACATAACACACAGTTTTAGCGGCATGTGTATGTGATGATGCCGTTGAGGAGGGGTTGAATGAAATGGACTATTTCAGGCAGAAGAGTTGGACCAACTTCACGAGTTCTTCGGGCCGCGTGGTATCTCGAAGGACGTGAGTAGCCTGTGTGCTACACTGAAACAACTTGTTGCAGGTAATCGACATGGCGTTCGCTAACTCCGATTGCAACTACGCGACCGCAAAGAGTATTCTACTGGCGCACGCGGACGAGATTCCAATAAGTGTACAAAACGCGGTATGCCGAGCTCACTCGACCTTTGATGAACGTAACTGCAAGGCCCGCGAAGCCGTCGCCGAGTCGCGTCGTTACCATCAAGGTTCATCTACCGCGACGGCTTCAGCTGCATTATCGAAAACAACGCCAATAACAAGCGTCTGGCGTCAGGGTCCATCAAAAGCAGTAAAAGCGGCGCCGTCCGCCCAGCAGGCTGCTGTGCTGAACGCGTCCGCAACAAGTTACAAGCCCCCGCCCGCCGAATTTTCACCCCGTCTCTCGCACAACCAGAACGGAGGAGGGGGAAAGCGCTGGACGCCAACCACAAACTGGGACCCGGCACCGCTAAAGAACGCTGACAAGTTTCATCAACTACAGCAACAGGCGATGCAGAAGCACACCGAGGCGAACGACATCCAGCGATCGGTCGGTGGCTCTCCTTGCTTTTCTTTGTCTTTCCTTGTTGCAATTCTCGCATTCGAGCTTTACACATACAGTCGTGCGGTTAGCAACAAAGCGAGTCGAGTGAGAGGGTACGAGGAAGAAGGGGGAATTCCTGCAGCTGGCGCAACTCTACGCGAAGGCGTCGGCGCTCTCGAACCGCGCCGACACGTCGAACGTCATGCAGCTGGAGGAGTCGCGCCGCCGACGTGCTCGGATGGCCGAACTGCGCAAGGAGGCCTACGACCTGATCTACGAGGCGAACGAGCAGTACGGCGGCGGCGCCGGCTTCCTCGACCTCCACTACATCCAACCGCGACACGCGCTCGACTATCTCAAGGAGCGGATCCAGGGCATGCACACGGGCGCGGTTCTTCGCGTCGTGACCGGCATCGGGCACAATTCGACCAAGACGCCCGTTCTGACGGCCGAAATCTGCCGCTACCTCAAGTCCAACAACTACAGGTGAGCGTGTCCCGCGGATGCTCGACTGTCAACGATCGTGAAAATGCAGGTTCACGCGCCCGAATCCGGGCGAAGTGCGTGTCACATGCAAGTGATCGTCGCCAGCCCTATGCCGTCTTGTGGTTTGCCCTGCATTGCCGTTCGCCTTTTGCGCATCGAACAACAGACCTCCTATTCTTCTCGCGAATGTACCGACCGACAGACCGAATTTTCTCGACGGGGAGGCGGCACAGACATGCCGATTGACACGCTCCATTCCCAAACAGAGGTTCCGCGAGGGGAACAGATAAGAGAGACACGGTTGTGGGCGGAGGAGGAACGCGGGCGAGTCAATCTGGTCGAGGAGTCTGGGCCAATTAGAGCAAGCTAGCGGGGGTCCCAGTCCAACCGGAGAGAAGAGGGAACGGCACCGGTGGATCTACTATTCTCTACATGCTCACATCTACTCTCACAACAGCAACCACCATCATCTCCAATGTGATAAATGAAGCCGCGCGGTTCCCAGTCAGACTACTTTCTCGCCGCGCGTCGTTCGAGAGCGTGGCTCATGTAGCCGTATCGCGGCGCGGACGACTACGCAATTCCTGCGCTCTTTTCCCGAGGATCAAGCCACCTCCCATCCGTGTTGATGATGAGTCAGGGGCGCCGAGTTGACATAGACCTCTCTCGAGCACACGGCGACAGGAAATGCCATTCTTCTCGGTACGGAAAGGGACGGACGAGTCATTGCGGAGATGCGGTGGTCGTGTGCATGGTGTAGTGGTGGCAGAAACTCGGGCGGATAGTTGGCTTGTGCCTTTCGCGTTAGGTAGCGTCATCGCTGGCGGCGAACGTATGGTGGTGTTTGATGAGTGAGACGATGTGGGAGAGGTGTGTGTGTGTGTGTGTGCGAAAAGAAGACACG
This sequence comes from Bunonema sp. RGD898, assembly GCA_014805405.1. Lineage (NCBI taxonomy): Eukaryota > Metazoa > Nematoda > Chromadorea > Rhabditida > Bunonematidae > Bunonema > Bunonema sp. RGD898. The sequence continues at coordinate 49,998 of JACMII010000050.1, read as the reverse complement.
CTGAAGATGAGGGAATATGTATAGGGAAGACGTAGTAACACCTCGGTCTCTCTCTGTCACCGCTCCCAATCTCTAGACGTGTGCAACGGATGAGATAATGGTTGGTATATTGACGAAATAGGCACTTTGCGTAGGTGCTTGTGCAGGGAAATCTCTCGCGCGTAACGATACCAGCTCTATGGGTGAGGGGACAGAGGGAAAGAAGATCGTTTACTGGGGTTCAGTGACAGGCGTCCGTCACGAAGCTGTCCGACGCGTCAGCATTCGGGGTCAACAGCTTGAGGAGCGCGAAGAGCCAATGCCCGAAGGTGGCGCCGAGGATGACGGCCGCGGTGAGCCACGAGTTGTAGGTCATGACGATCAGCATGAGCCAGTAGGCGAGCACGAGCTGCAGGCAGTACAGGGCCGACTGCACGTACCAGCCGCCCGCGACCAGGAGACGCGTCAGCCTGAACACGTATCCGAGGAGTTACTCTAGAGTGGTGTCCAACGACTCGCGAGTTGGAACAGCGGTGGCTATCCCTTTTCCGACAACGCTTCAAAACCCGAGGAGAGCTAGCTCAAGGGTGACAACACACGAATCGCTCGGTGCCCTACCGACACGTGGTCGCCGTCGTCGTCGTCGGTTGCGCGGGCTGACCGCCGTGTCCACCTGCCGCCGCAGAGGTCGACTGCTCCGGATGATGGTGTCCGGATTCGAGCGAACTTTGCGCCGACCCTTCGCCCGCCGCCAGGAGTGCTTCGTCGCCGTTGTTGCTTTCTCCTCCTCCTCCTGCATGATGATGGTGATGGGCGTGCTGTTCGGCGGCTCTCCGTCGCGCGGCGCATTGCTCGCGCGCGTTCAGCATCTGCAGATAGACGCGGAACCACTTGATGCCCTCGTAGAGAGTGCCCATCACGAAGATGAGCGTCGACGAGAGCAGCAGTCCTTAAAGGCGATGTAAATCACTAGTCAAGAGAGACGGGGGGATATGAGCTATCCTACCGAGCAGTGAGTCGATGCGCCACCAGTCGAAGAGGATCACCTCGTTCCAGCCGCCGTGGAAGTACATCATCATCATGTGGTCGTGTGCGCCTGAAAACAGACATTTCCCCCCATCTTCTCTTGCATATTTCGACAGTCACTACATTGTAGTTTCTTAGAGAGTCAACAACGCTCGAGCGCAATGAGTCACGACTCATCGAGGCAGCTATTGTTTGCACACACCGTGCAAGACATATTTACGCCCGGCCGTTGATCTTAAATTTGCAGAGCCCCAACTGTTGGTGGATTTCTGAAGCGTGCATGTGCAAACTGCAGCATCGTTGGAAGCAAACTTCTCTCTTCGTTAGAAGCCTAACTCATGATTTCCCCCAAGCTTCGTTGACTTCACCTCTTCTCAATCCCAGGTAGACTGCTTCTAGGGAGGGGGCTCCGTAGTTTCTTGCAGGCCCAGAATCCAATTCTAGCGTTCGCAGAAAAAATCAACAAGACAAAATCACCTCCATGCCCGTGGTGATCGTGCGCCGCCGCCGCCGCCACAGCATGATTGTCATGATGGTGGTGATGATCATGGTCTCCTCCTCCTCCCGTCAACCCAGCGCCTCCAGCCAGCTCCTTGAGAAAGGCGTCGACGGACGCGTTCAGCGGTTCCGCCATCGTTTTTCCTCCGCCGACTCTGCAACAAGTAGCGTTCCCTCTTGACCTGCCATCACCAACAACCAAACATCTTCTCCCTCTCGCTTCTTATCTATTGCACTCCCGGGGTGCGCGCGCGGCATGCGCGATCGATCTCCATCTCTCTCTCTCGCGCGCGCGCACATCAAAGCCAAAGCACACGCGCGGGCAGTCATCATCCAAAGGGATAGACGGCGCGCCACGAGGTGAACCTTTCCTCTTCCTGGCATGCACGCCCTGGCACCGACTGGTCATCTTCGGTCCCTTATCTCAGCCCGTCTCACTCTTGGTGACAATCTCCCGCGCCACGCAACCAACTACATCATCATCGATATCCGGGTCCGTCATTCGCCACGGAGCGACTTTCGCAATAAGAACTCTCCGCGCCCTTCGAACTGCTCTTTATACACTCCTTGCGGTCTGTTTGTTTAGTGACAACCAGTTCCACGCTGCTGCCGCCACCGCCCTCTCTGACGGGCTGGCAGACATTCGGGGAGGAAGTGGGAGTATAATATAACACTGACAGATTGCACACACATCCGGCGCGGAATCCACGCGTCCCCCTTCCCATTCCGCCTTTGTGTACGTCTGTTATCTGCAGCGTCCTGCTCGCCTAATTCTGCGGTCAGCGATACATCTCTTTCACTGCTGGTATGTTGTCTGTCGTCGTCGTTGTCTGAATATTTTTGTCTACCTAATGGACCATCATCCTGGTGGTGGAACCTTTCCCTCGAAAACCCGCACACATGCTGGGGACTAGATTTGCGTTCCATTTGTGTGTTGAAAAGTGAGCGCTCCTGTTTCATCTCGTCATTATCACAGTGCGCTGGTCTGCGTTCGGTCACCTAGCCTCTCATACCCGTCGGTCGACTTCTGTCCTCCCCCTCGAGGCAATCACAAGATGGCGATTCCCTCGTATTTGTAGGCGCCTGTGAGTGCTGCCTCCGGAAGTAGCACATTCCCTGAAATACATTTACTGCAGTGTACGTATGTGCAAACGTGTGCATGTACAATTCACAATATTAGCCAAATGTACCTGAATCCAGGTCGAAGACGGTGATGAAGGTCGCGACGGGTCGTCCGTCTCGCTCCTCCGACTTCAGCGCCACCACCAGACGATCGTCGGTGTGCGGCAAAAACTGAACTCGTCGTTGAATGAGAGCACCACTACAATGACGAAATGCCTACCTGAAAGGCGGAAAACCCGCGCCATCGGTCCTTATCTAGCTCCATGGAGACCTTCGCGTCGGCGGCGTGCGCCCTGCGTTGTTTTTCCCTCTCAACACACTAGGAATGCATTTCTACTTGGCATTCGAGAACGAGTCGTCCGTTTCGATCACCAGATTGACGCCTCGCCTTTCGTCGGTCTCCTCGTCATAGGTCAACATGGATGCGCGTCGCGGCAGAAAGACCCATTTTCTGCGCATACTTCTGTACTATCAAAGCTGGACCTTTCTCACCCTCTCTCGTCGCTCCACTGCACCGCCTCGTGGACCATGTATCCTGGATATGAGATGCCGACGGATCGGCGGACTGCACGATAGTTGACCGACCAATCGACATGACGAACACGTCCGCTTCGATCGACCCGCTTCACCCACATTGGGTGGTCGTTCTCGTAGACGCCTTTCGAGTTGGTCCACTCCTGCAGGGGGGTAAAAGTGTTGGATTTCAAGAAACCTAATCACCTTTCCGAGACCACCGATGTAGAGCTCGCCGTCCTTGACCGTCATCCACTCGCCCTTCAGCCCTTTCGTGACGTTGCCCGGCCCGTCGTTGAGAAGAACCCAGGGAATGACGGAGGACCCGAGAATCTGGTAGACCACGCCCGTTCGATCGTCGATCGTCAGCAGCTTGCCGTCGAACACGCACAGATCCGAGAGTTCCATGGCGCGGCCGCCCGAAGCCAGGTTCGACCTAGAATTCTACTTACGCATCTAACTGCAGCAACTGAAATACCTCAAGAGCACATCGCTCGCCTCATTCCACTGCACGCGTGCGCTTTTCCAGTCGGCGTCGAGCTAAATCCACAAATGGCTTCGTCAGATCCATGACAAGGAGACCAACCGTCAGTCGGCCCGTCTTCAGGTGCGACACCCAGTCCTTCTTCTCCTTGTCGGCACTGTCATGATCGAGGTCCGTTACGACCGAGATATGATAGAAACTAAAATGAATGATGAACTGAGACGACTCAAAACGATTACAACGATCCATCCTCTCCGCGCTCCACCGACGGGCTGTAGGGTTTTGCTCGCTCGCCTGATGATCGATGCGCAAAAAGCGTAAATTCTAGCGACAAAAAGGACAGCAGCAGGATGGCGACCAGTATCAGCATAATGGCCTGAACTTTGACTTTGACTCCTCAATGACGCCCAACCTTGCGACTCCTCGGTGGACTGACGGCACCCATGATTCCACCAAACTCCGTTCCTGCTCCACCGCCTCCTTCGCCACTCACATCGAACAAGGCGACCTGCATTCCACTCGCTGATTTCCGTTCGACAGAGACGAGTGTAAAATGCGGTCAGCGCACCCGATAATAATCGAATATACGCAAACTGTCAGTGACTGCTACTGGGAGTGCGCTACACTTCTGGGTCGAAATTTGAGGTCACCTACTCTGTAATTCCCTAGCGTCGGAATCCCGACCTTCAAACAGCGCAACCCCAGCTGTTACTTTCACTCGTCTTCAGTGAGAATAGCTACTGCCTTTCATCATAATTGTATGTCGTACCTTGCGATACATGCTTGCCACTAGGGAACTTGGCAGCTTGCGCTCGCCGCTCGGCGACCGACGCAGTTTCATCCAACCCTCGGAAAGATTGTGCGGCGGCACCGGCGACGGAAGTAGTGGTTCCGAGCGGGCAGCCTAGATTTCACTTTGCATCTAGCTTTACTCGCAGAATTGCACCCTAATTGGGGAATCCGGCGACAGAAGCCGTTCTGCGGCGTCGTCCTGTTGCACTCCTCGTCCTCCTCCTCCTATTTGGTAGGTGGTCGTCGTCGTCGTCCGTCGAAAACTCTGTCGCACGCGATACTTCTCCTCGACCCGTACCGCCAGGGGCTCTATTGTCTACGGGAAAACATCTTTCTTTCGTCAACGAACAGAATATTGCGTCATGCTCTAGGAGACAGCTGAGCGAGAAGTACACCCCCCCCGCGCTCCGATGCATATCCGGGCCACACGGCGCCAACAAGATTTCCGCGGTGTCGCTGTGAAGCAGCTCTTCACAGCCAACAGGCGTATAATTCGCAGATCGTGACCAGAAGAAAAATGAGCTGTGGAACCGTTTTACATGTCGAGCATTTGCTCACGATCCATCCTCCTGCAATCTCGCTTTCTCTAGATGCACACCCGTGTCCTGTCTTCGTTTGCTCTTGGCGGCCCCATCACCGAAGATGTTAGTAATCCGTGTGCCGAGGCTGCGACGTGGCCGGAACCACGCATCCCTGAGAATGTGGCATTGTTGTGCATGTAAACCAATCGATAGGGCGTGTTCTTCTACCTCGGAAGGATCATTGGGTGCGTTCGACATGGCCGGCAAGGGCTGCTGCGGAGCGAACTGATGGCCTAAACTCGGGTCACCACTTTCATTATACAAAACACTCATTCGCCTGGATTCTGCGGATACTGACTGAAGTAGTTGAACTGCTGCTGCTGCTGGTGGTCAATTGACTCCTCGCTTTCGAGTAGTGCAAAGAAATAGATTTCATAAAAGAAGGGGACTTCGTGACGAGCCAAACAATGTTGAGGTTGCGACACAGAAAGCCCATCACGTTCTAACCGAATCCCTAGTTCCGTTCTACATTTAAGGAAGTCGGGCGAACTTTCGCCTTTTTCCTTTGGTTTTCTTCTCGAGATCCAAAACCGTTTTTCACTGGCCTCTTTTGCAGATTTGTGCGCATCCGGTGACACTCAATTCAAGCCGAAAGAAGTGCAAGGCGATGCCGAAAAGTCGAAAGTTAAAAAAATTCGCACGACTTCCCCATCCCCGCATATTCATGTTCGAATTTCTTTATTCGTTACTCCGTCATCAGGCGCACAACGAGTCGTGATGTGAGAGATGTGAGGAGGATGCGTGTTTTCTTTTTTCGGGCGCTGCTTTGACGCTTTGTCGGATCCCTTTTCCAGTTCATAGTGATAAAACAACAAGTTGACGGCGGCTAGTCGAAGCCATGGGGGCTGTCCATTCTTCCATTGTTTCGTTGTGTACTGTGTCGCATGTTTAGTTGCCAGATAGTAGTTGTCTAGTATGTGACGCGGGTACGAATGAGTGCGAGGCGGTGGCTTCCGACCCTTCTCAGAATCCGTTTTTGTTCTGCAGAGGGTTGCACCCTTTCCCACGCTCTGCCGACTCTCGTGTGGCTAACTCTTGTCTCCTTTCTAAAGCTGTCATTCTCTGATCCTTCTTCGGTATCCTCCACGTCTAGTGTCTGCTGCTGTTCTCTAATTCTTCGCCGATATGGTCATCCTCATCATCACTCCATTTAGTCGTCGTAGACGGGGTAGTTGTGAAGGCGAAGCGAGGAAAGGTTGTCGTGAAGGGTGTGCACGCCCATGCCCGAGGCCTCGTCCCGTTCCTGCGTGTAGAGCGGCGACGAGAGGTAGCGCTCGCCGAACGACGGCAGCACCGTCACGATCAGCTTCCCAGCCATGTCGGGTCGCGCCGCCAGGCGAATGGCGGCCGTCACGTTCGCGCCGCCCGAGATGCCTGCAATTTTGGCGAGCTTTCCGCCTCCTCCCATTCGGTGGTCAGTGCGCACTCGATCGCCGTCCCAACGGCACGGCGCGTCACCCTGTGAAAAAGCGCAAAGACAACAAGCAGGCAATTCGCCTGCTTCTCGGCGCGCAATCCCCGCGTAGCTACGCGCGGTTTTGGCAGCGTGACGACGCTACGTGACTGCTCCGCTAAACCCAGTTCATCGCACCCACGTCTCCGAATCGGCAACAACCCGCACGGAAATAATATTCGCAGTGGCAAACAGAGTGGCGGCCAGATTTGGACGAGCGCCAATCCCGCTTGTGCCAACCACCTAATCTGGGGGGTGGGGGTGATCCCCTCAATACGCACCGTAAGGGGGGAGGAAGGGTGGGCAACAACTCGAAATCGTCATAGTAACGAGCTGGTGGGAGAGGAGAAGCACCATCACCGTCTGTCTATTGTCAAGCGCCAGAATAGCATAAAAGAGCGGGCATTTGACGAGTCTGACCTGACAGTAGTCCCTCCTCCTTGGCGAGTCGTCGCGCCATGGTGAACGCCTCGTCCGAGTGCACGGTCACGACCTCCTCGTAGACTTGTGTGTTCAGGACGGCGGGCGCGAAGCCGGCGCCCAGGCCCTGGATCCGATGGGGACCGGACGGTCGCCCGGACAGGACGGCCGACTCCTCGGGCTCCACGGCGAACACGCGAACCGACGGCTTCTGCTCCTTCAGGTAGCGACCGATGCCCGTGATCGAGCCGCCCGTGCCGACGCCGAACACCACCGCGTCGACCTCGCCATGCGTCTGCGAATCGGACGCTCGCGTCTCATCGAGATGCGCACGCGGGGGCTCACCTGTCGCCATATCTCCGGTCCCGACGTGCGATAGTGGATCTCGGGGTTGGCGGCATTCTCGAACTGCAACGACGTACGCTATGCGTCTGTTGTTTGTCGACGGCACCTCCCCTCTTCACCCGTTCCTCAAACACCGACCACCGTACTCGAGACGATCGACACGTGTGGTCTAGTTAATTGGTACGACACATATCGCGATCCCCCTACCGTATGCGCGCGCGTGTGCGTGAACGGTGCGCGAGCTATACTGCCTGTTGGCCTTTGATGCCTGTGCGTCTTGCCTCCCTCGACTACCGCAGCAGCCCTTGGGCGATTGTTGCGCAAGTGCCAATTCTCTTGTTCGACTGTTGACTCTCCGGAGCATGCAGCCAGTACTTATATGGCAACTAGCAAACTGACCGCCCATGCTAATCCACCTGCGCGTCTCATCTTTCCTCCCATCCGCCTTTCGTCCTCCTCTCTGGTCGCTAATTCCGTGCTCGGTTGGTCTTTGGTCGCCTAGCGGAGGAGACTCGTGTGGTCAGTCTGTCGCCTCTTCCTCCTCTCAGCGGCAGCTCCGCCACGGTGGTCACCCCTCTCGTCCCCTCCTTGGCCTTTTCCCCTCGCACTCTCGGAGCGGGCAGCGCAAACACCCGCGGGCAAAGGCTGTTGGTGACGGTCGCCTATGGTTGCCCGCTGTCTCCTCGCGGGCAAGAGGATCTAGTGTCTCCCTCTCCGGAGTGAGGGGAGAATCTGGTCGGCTAACCGAAGTGATCACTTTCTTTACGCGTAAGGCGGCTGGGAAACGCGACGGCAACCGATCAGGATCACTTGCGGATATGGGAAAACGGTAGAGCTAGAGAGAGAGATTAGGAGGGTAAAGAGCACAACTTGAACTAGATAAGTGTCTCCTTGACCAGCACAGTGACAGACGGACGGTCAGAACGACCTCCCAGATAGCACAAACTACGGGCTGGTATCGGGTAGCACCATCACACACATTGCTTGTTGACTTGCAGCCCTCAGGCAGATTTAAGAAGCCCTTCCTCTGCACAAATAGCACGTGATGATGATGCAAACCTGCTGCAGGATGTACGAGTTCGGGATCGCAGCGTGGAGTTCTTGCGCGCGCTGGATTGCGCCGTTCATGCCGCGCATCGGGTCCGTGAGCACAACTTCGGCGTTGTAGGCGCGCAGGAGAGTGCGCCTCTCGAGACTCATCGACGACGGCATCGTCAGCACGAGACGGTAGCCCTTGACGGCCGAGACGAACGCCAGCGCAATGCCCGTGTTGCCGGACGTCGGCTCGATTAGGGTCGTGCTGAAGAGACGACGTCTCGTTCGATAAACCCGCAAAGGAATCCGTTCTATGGCACAGGGTGAAAGCGAGGGTGTCAGCAACGAGCTGATAGCAGTGTGAGAGGAGAGAGACCCTCACCGACTGGGATGGATGACTCCTCTGCGCTCGGCGTCCTCGATCATCGCGAATCCAATACGGTCCTTCACCGAGCAGGCCGGATTCATGTACTCGAGCTTGACGGCCACTCTACATACGCTTCCGTTTAGATGGCATTAAAACGCACGAAACGTCCCCACCGTCCATAGCATCCGTTCGTCACTTTACGGAGATAGCACATCGGCGTGTTGCCAATCAGGCCGCACGCGTCGTCGGCGATCGAATCGCGCGCTGCCATGACGTTCGTCTGTAGCGACTTTGATTTCTCTTCTCTTCGCTCGCCTTGTGACACACGCACGCACGCTCCCTCGCTGTGACATTTTGCGCGCGCGCCCTGACGTCACTTTCTGTCATCACACGCGGAAATAGCTTAGGGTACAAATGGCAGGCCCAAAAAGTGCGGAATTCGGGCCGGATAACATCGTTTTTCCCCCCGACTCGAGGCACGTACAAACCGTGAGATGAAAAAGGGAGGTGAGGGAAAGGAAATGCAGCGGTACCGCTGCTACCGCTGCCGCCGCCGCCGCCGCTGCCTTCTTCTCATGTTATCGATCAATGTCGCCGTCCGTCTGGCCGACCCTCTCTGTCGCTGCCTTTCCTGACATAATCAGTCGGTCGGGCTGGCTAGAGAGACACACTCCCATAACAACCGCCAAAGACTGGCGGCCGAGTGTGGGAGAGCGACCGCAAAGAGGGAACATGTCTGACCGCGAAAACCACAGCGTCGTACGGTGACGCATCTGTCTCTCCCTCTGCGCAAAATGGATAGACAGGCAGACGGGGGGAGGAGGAGGAGGGAGCGAGGCAAAGGAATCGTACATTCCTTTGCGACGACGACGACAACGACGGTGGCGGCTGTCTCATTCGACCCGAATGAGAGGCGGGGTAAACTAGACGACAGGAGCAGATAAATCCGACACGACGCGACACTCACCAATCCACCCACCCCACCGACCTCGAGAAGAACGTGCCGAATACCACCAGCTGTTGTCGTCGCGCCGGTCGTCGACGAGCAGTAGTCACCTTGAACGGTTGCAGCTCCTGCGCCCGTCTCCATGGCGAAGCGGGGACGAACGGTCGAGAGTGAGAGGGCGGAAGGACGAGTGAAAGCGGCGCGAAGGAAAGGAGATTGGTAGAAGCGATACACACAGCAGCAGCAGTGGCGGCGGCGGCGGCGGCAGCAGCACTAGGGGCCCAGACGACACGACGACAGCGCGAGGGAAATGCAGCCACGGCAGCGAGAAGGAGGCCAGGGGATCGCGCGCGCGCGCGCGTGTGCGTGCTAGGGTGGCTAGACCCCGCCCCAGGGGCGACCGAGACGGCTGTTTGTACTTCCCTTTCTCGCTCGAAGTTCATCAGTCCGCAAACCCCAACAAGAGGGGAGGTGTGAGGGGGAGAGGACGAGGAGAAATGCCGATGATATATAGAGGGTCTCGCCGCCGCACCCAGAGCGCGGCACTCCCTTATCGCGTAAGGCAGAGACGTGAGAAACGACACAAAAAACGAGACGACGCGGCAAGGAGTCCAAGGTCAAGATACAGCCACGATCGCTCTAGTCTCTCCCGGTCAGTGTCTGGATTGGAAGGGGAAGAGGAGGAGGAGAAGTGGGAAGTGAGGGAATTGCGGCCGAGAGGGAACGCGAGCGCGTATTTGTTTGTGCTGACGACCGCGAGAAAAACAAACATATACAGTCGCCGGCAACCACAGAGCCTGATGTTGAAGTGGGAATCCGCAAAAATAAACTCGCCCCGTCGCTAAAACTGTCATATACGACAGGTGCGGAGCAGAAATGGCAATCCCTATCCGCAGCAGTAGCAGCGGCAGTAGCAGCGGCACCTGTGACCTTTCGGAGCACGCGTCGTCAAAGAGAAACGGCAGCCGTCCCGAAAGAAAAAATCCCACCGAATGCGCTGCGGACGAACTGAGCACCCGCCTCACCCTTCTGCTTTTTTCGCAGCGGGTCAACTGGTCGTGGGTGTACGCGCGCTCGTTTCGATCGACGCGCGTCTTGTGCTCATCTTCTTCCGTCTTCTCGCCCTCGCCGTTCGGGCGCATGATGACGTCGGGCAATGCTGGAGGCCAAGAGATGCTAGACATTGGCAAGCACTGCACGCTGGCGTCCTGTCGCCGTCTCGGTTTGATCAATTCGTCTCGTTTTGATTGAATCATTTCCATCTTTGCTTTAGATTTCACGCCGCATCTGTGCGCTCACTGCGCTGCCTACTTCTGGTGAGCTAATTGCCTTACACGCGCTTTCGCATCTTCCCTTTCGTCGTTGCCATGACGATGTGCTGCTTCCGGCATCACTCGGCGCGTTTAAGTTTCAAAAATAATCATCCACAAGCTCTCGACCATCATTAAAACGCGTTCAATCAGATCGCTTGCACTTTAAGGTCCACTTCTGTACACCTTTACGAAATCACATTGCACAATTAAAATCTGCCTTGTTACTTACTCAACGCGAATCGTTTTTGAAGCCACTCGTCCACTACTTTCGTCTTTGCTTTGAAACTAGCAAACTAGCGCGCCTTCGGCACGACAAAAAGGATTTCATTCTATTTCTTCATTCAATCTTGTGCTGGGTCAACATTTTGCGAACGCAGGCAAAGCGCAGACAACTGTAAGTTCATGACACACAGACAGACTTATCCCGCTTATTAGAAGTCTAATCATGGGCGGTACGCGTTGAGCTTTCCAAAATAGGCTTCCATTTCGGTGGCGCCCATCGGCTCGACCATGGCTGTCCTGCTTCGGACGCTGATGTTGCACGCGAAAAGCTCGATGTAGCGCCGTTACGGCCGTTCGCATGCTCGCTCCCAGGGTGCGCGGCGGCGGAGAGCGTTCGGGTCGAATGCGAATCATGCAGCAAGATCTTCTGTCTCAAGTTTGCACTTGCATGCGGCCATAGAATGAATTGCCCCTCAGACATCGACACGTTGCGGATCACGGCTGCGCGAAGGTGGACAACAACAGACTGACGGGTGACGCCTCGACTTCTAATCGACGAGCTGTCGAGTCGAATGCGACCGAGCCGGTGCCATATGTCGTCACGAAAAAGGTATCGTTTTCTTGCAAATGATAGAAGAGATGAACGAGAAGAGGAGGAGTAGCAGTAAGCATCGTGACGTCATATTGAAAGGCAAATGCAGCAACTGACGGCTGCTGAAGCGCTGCGCGTCGATCGAGTGCTCGCGATGCGCGCCCGCTCGAGGAATACGGACAAAATTCCGAGCGGTGAGGCGATCGTTCTCTTCGCCTTTGACCAGAAAGGCGACAAGCAGGCGGCCGTCGTCTCCAAGGTGTTCTGGCGTTTTATTTGCGAAAGAAGGCATATCGTTCAGGCGTGGACCGTCGGCCGAGCGCTGGACAAGCTCCGTCGATCGGTGGCCTCATTGGAGAAGGTCATACTTTGTTCGATTGGAGAACTTTACACGTTCAGGCATCTTCCATGTGCGTTCCCGACGCGACGAGCCCTCTAGATGCGGCCGAGACGGTCGGTCGATTCTTCCAAGACCTCAGCCTAGTGCAACTTCATTTCACCTCCGAGTGATTGACCGATCGATCGATGAGAACATAAAGAGACTACCCATATCTTGTCGCACCGTCATTGTGTTGATGTGTTCCGGTTTCACTGTCCGGCCAGAGAGTGATATCGATCGCTTTGAGGTGGCTGGCAGGCTCGCCCCTTACCCCCCTCCCTCCCTCCCTCACCTCACATCGCACAGTCACGCCGCTTTCCTCCCTCCTCTTTAATTTCGCCATATTTTAGGAGACACTCGAAAAGAACGAGAAAGACAGAACGAAAATGTGCCGCTGTGTGGGCAATCTCCTCATGTTCGTGCTCTGCATCCTGTTCCCGGTTGGTGATTCTTCGAACGGGGTTTTCAAACTCAAATTGTGTTGTCTAGCCCCTGGCGGTGGCCATCCACACGGGCTGCGACATCAACACCTGCATCAACATCTTCTTCACGATCCTCGGCTTTGTGAGCGCCTTCCGTATATTGTGAAAATGGACACATTTAGATCCCTGGTGTCGTGCACGCCTTCTACGGTAAAATAGTTGTCTAGATCCCGGGCAGGTTCAGAGAATCCGCCCGTTGGACGCTCTGTCCCTGCAAGTTGCATGGGGTTTCTTGTACGCAACTTGCACGGACTCGGCAGGGGGTGTTGATCGTCCAACGGGCGGATTCTTCTCCGGACCTATCCGGGATCCGGGAAAGTACCCTTTTTAAGTGGTGTTCTACCACCAGCCCTCGCACACGGTCGTCCGCAACTACTAATATGCTGCGAAAGAAGAATATGGAGGAGATTGTCTGACCTGTTGAGCAACGAAGAGGCCATCTCATCTGAAAACACGTACTTCCTACTTGTGGAATGGTTAGTGAACGACAGTCATCCCAAACGATACCGCCGCTTTATGCGCTGTTTTCCACACACACTTTATCCCACCACGCGCAACGAGAGAGGACAGATCATGAAGACCTCTGCCACATCATGCACCAACACACATTCCCGGCAATCTGTCAAGAATAAAGGCAAACTCTTCTATCCGTATCGAATTCATTCGCGTGCTCTTGTGGCTTCCTTGTAATCAATTGGAGGAGTGCGTGAAAATGTCGATCATCATCGATTCCAGCATGCATCAGGGCCATAGGATCGAATTTGATGCGACGGCAAGATGGGGAGAGAAATGCGAAGCGCTTCGGCACGTTTGGCGTTGTCACCAGAGCAGGGAGTGTTTTTCCTTCTGTGTGGCGTGGGAAAGACTGCGTATTTCTGATTGGGAGTTCTTCACACACTCCCGCAAGGATTTGTGAGGTGTCCGGCCTCGCCTGCTCTCTTGCCCTCGTCGACTATGATTCAATAAGGGGTCGGGCGGAAAGAGGAAAGAGGGAGGGGGAGCGAGGCAAGAAACGGCTGATCTGCCTGTGAGTGTGCGCGCTGCTCTGCTCCCTGCTGGCATATCAACCCCGGGGGAGATTCACCGCCGTCGTCCATGTTTGAGCACCGGGCCGCCGTCGCACGGGCCACTCCCTCTAGTGCCCGACGGGGGGAGGAGAGAGGTGTATTTCCGGCAAATCGCGGCGCCAGCTAGCTCGGTTTGACCAGCTGACCGACGATGACGACGACGATGACGACGATGACCGATCACCACGGGGCGTGGTCCTGACAAAACGAAGCGAGCCTGGCGATTCTTCTTCCCCAACGGCCATTTTGCGTTTTGCGCTCGCGTGGCACGATCGCCGGAACCGGAAGCTGAGAAAGATGTTACGGTGGACAGCACTCGTCCTTCTTCTCCTACTGCCAACGATCGCAGGTACGAGCGGTGTAGACCGCGAACAACGGCGATGACGATGATGGAGGTAAATACATATGTTGCAGATGCTGCACGAAAAGGAAAGCGATGCACGTCGACGACCGACTGTCGACGGTCGACGGACTTCTGCCACGATGGGAGATGTCGGCGCGCGTCCTGTACGGTGTCTTCGCAGTGCGCCGACGTAAGATCATCTATTGATGTGTGTGTGGAGTTGGATCTCGCGCAAACCGATAGGGCGAACTCTGTCACTACGGCAAAGTGGACGGACGCACGCAGACGGCCTGCTTCCCGGTCGACACGAAGATCTTCGAGTCGAAGAGTTGGTCGAAGTCGTGTTTCACAACCGTATCTCCAAATGAAGATCTCTTCTGTCCGGGCGGCAAAGCGGTCCTGACGTTCGCGGGAAAGCTGGAGACTTGCGACGCGAAGCGGCAGTGCGTCGGCGACTCGGTCTGCAACCCGCAGTACGGGGTCTGCTGCTCGAGTAACCGCCTTGTGAAACGATGATAATGATGACGGACGAACGTTGAAGAGCTCCGAACCTGTCCGTCGCCCTCGTTCCCGCTCCTCGACACAACGTCTCGTCGCCCGTTGGTCTGCCGTTGGAAGGAGGGCAAGATGGAGAAGTGTCCCGCCGGCGGGCACTGCGAGTCGACCACCGGCTTCTGCTGCTCCGACGACCCGAACGAGAAGGAGGAGGACCGGATCAAGGTTGGGTGACTGGCAGAGCCGCCCCCCACACACACAAGCAACATGATTCAGTCCGAGGAGACGAACCGTGGGCCTTCCTCGTCCACGTCCGACCCCGACGTGGCGGCTCCGCGGTCCAAGACGACCACCGAGTCGACGGACTCGCCCGTTTCCGCGCCCAAGCCTACCAGAGCGTCGCCGGCGTCCGCGCGTCCTCAAGTCGGGCAGGTCTGCACGCCTCGAGTGGGATGCTCGGCCGGCGCGGCTTGCGTGTGCGCCCGACGCGGCAAGTGTCGCTGCGAATGCCCCGAGGAGTTGGGCTACTCGTCGACGACTGACGGAAAGGGCTGCGAACGGAAGCGACGTCGGCTCAAGGTGGTTGACGTCCGCTTTCTTCTTCTGCAACAGCAACAGCGGTAGCGTGCATAACGACAACGTATTGTGCAGGAGAAGTGCTCGTCCGATCTGGAGTGCGCCGCCGCCTTCTCGGAGTGCACGACCGGCGGGTGTCGCTGCAAGCAGGGCTTCCAGCGCGACGGCAAGGGAGGATGCAAGCCAGTCGGTACGGGCGTGAGAAGCTCTCTGGATGGTGGTGGTAGTGACACGCACACGTATATGTCCGCAGAGTACAAGTGTGTGGGCGGCACGTCGCCTCTGCTCAAGGACGAGCACGTCGTCTCGTGTACCCGATCCTTCGACCCGTCGACGCTGAACATGCCACATCGCCAGCCCCTTATTGGCGATCTCGTTCGACTGGCGCGGCGCTCGGGCGGCGGCAAAAATGCGACGGTGGCCTTCTCGCCGGATCAATCGCTTTCGGCGGCGTCGATATCGTCGGACAGCTGCGAGACGGGCTATTACTGCGTTCCCGTCTTCGACAGTCCCACTCAACCCGGACTTTATCAGGTTGCAGCTACTTTCAAGCTCAGCTGTGCGAAAGGCAATCTGATGAATGTGGTTGTATCGTTCTCTCCATTAGTGAAGGCCTTGGAGATTTTTTGCAAACACGACGAGGGTGCATCGAGCACGACAATATACGCCCCGCCCGATCACCAGACGAAATCTAGGGTTTCTGCTGTCCGGTGCCGCCCGAGGTGAAGCCCGTGTGCCCGGTTGGCAATCCGCACGAGTCGTCCTCCCCGCCCGACTTTGGCTGCCGCGACTGCCCGGCCGACCACTTCTGTCACCGCGACACGACGGCCTCCGAGAAAGAGGTGCGCGGCCGGCCGACCATCTTGAGCGCGCGGCAAATGTCGATGATTCAGATCTGCTGCCCGAAGGCGTGCCTCTCGCTCGAGGACGTCTATGACGATGGACAGTGCTACCCGATGGCCTTCCACGGCGACGCGTGCCACGTCGCGGCGCAGTGCGTCTCGTCGGTTCGGCTCTCGAGAAACGCGCTCCAACAGGATCGGGTAGGCAGGCGGGCAAGACTTGCGGCAAGCGCATTCAGGCGAACGCACTGATCGGCTCAACGGCGAAGCTCGAGTGTATCGCGAATCAGTGCGACTGCCCGTCCGGCTACTCGTACTCGGAGGGCGCCTGTCGCCGCATCCTCTGCATGGTGGGGCTGCGCGGCGAGCCGTCGGTCGACGCGCTGAATCGACTGGTGCGCTGCGAGAGGAGCGCCGACTGCGCGGGCGGACATCTCTGCGATCCGAACACGCGGGTCTGCTGCCGTGGAACCAACCGTATGTTTTTGAGGGGGGGATGTGTGCACGCGCGTGTGTATACATATTCCGATTCAACTCGCAATGGACGGGAAAATTCTCTAGGATGCCCGAAAGGCTACGTGGAGACTGGCGAGACCTGTGGCGATGACGATTCTTCGATAACGGCGAAGGGAAATGCGACGGCGGCGTGCAGCTCGAATCCGACCGACATCTGCTTCCGGCACAAGGACGACAAGTCCAAGCTGTGCTGTCGCGTCGAGAAGGACTAACGAGGACGGCGGTGTTTTCCCTTCTTTCTGTCTGGAGCAACTCTTTTTGTACAAACGGTGACACTGCACGTGGATCACGAAGCACTTGGGGCTGACTTTCTTCTACGGTAATAATATGATGTAACGATGGCGATGATAATAAAGATTGTTGTCGTCGTCTTTCCTGTGACTGTGTCGGTCGAATGCGAGGGATACGGCGATGAGCGGCTGTCGGATTGGATGCGCACGACCCTCTAGGTCATGCGTTGTGTAGTCGTCCTGAGTGGCGGTGCCCTGCCGTTCGACGAAGAACGGGCGCAAATTCTTAGTTGCATTGTTATTGTGGTGGCGGTTGTCGCCCGCCGCCGCCGCCGCTCTGCTCTTTCTCGATCACCCTTCTTCAGCACACGCGCTGTGGCGTGGCAATGACTTTCGCTTTCCCTTCACGGCAGATACTCGCTCAACAGGCTTCTGGATGAGAATGACGACGACGACGACGACGCCGACGTGGTGGCATTGGGAGCGGCGAGAGAAGGCGCGCTCCCGCTGCGCCGCTCCTCTCACTCTCTCCCCTTCGTTCTTCATCCTTCTCACTCACTCTCTCTTTCTCTCATCCAGATTTCGGCGCTGCTCGCTAATTCCCAATAACCTCGAGGGGAGTTTGCGCGCACAGCACCGACCTTGAGTATTTGCTCGTTGGTGCTGAAGCTGCTCCCCCCACATACTGCTACTGGTTTCCTTGTGTCACCGTGCCGCCGCTGCCGCTTCCTTCCTTGCTCCACTTGTGCGCAGTCTCACTCACTCTCTCCTTCTCTCCTCCTTGTACCGTACGCACGCCATGCTGCTGCTGCTACTGGTGCCTGCGGCACTGCTCATCCTGACCGACAATCTCGTCGCAAGGGCCCAGTACTTTGGAGGAGGCTCAGCGTGTGGTGGCTGTCCGCAGCAGCCCTGCCCAGTGGTACGTGCGCGTTTCTCTCACGATTCTCGACGATCTCCACTCACGTATGCCTGGCATGCCACCGTGACAGCGGGCTCGAGCCGAGTGCCAGGGGTGCGGACGACGCACGAGAGCCTTGGAGAACTGGCAGCAAGATTGTCAGCAAGGCTCGCTTTGTCAGCAGTGTTGTCAGTGTCTAACGTCATGCGTCTCTCCATTTGATGCAGTCTTTCTCTCGTCCGATAGAGCGTGTGAAAACGGGAGACGCGAGACGTTAGACACTGAAAATACTGCTGACAAGGCGAACCTTGCTGACAATCTTGTCGCCAGTTCTCTGAGGCCGCCTTGAAAACACAAACACGGAGATGGAGAGTGAGCGAGTGATCCGAAGAGAAAGGGCGAGGGAACGAGACGTGCCAGTTGCAGATCTGCCCGGCTGCTCCGCCACCGGTGTGCCCGCTTCCGCCGCCATGTCCGGCGCAGTACTGCCCGCCGCCGCCGCTCTGCCCACCGCCGCCGCCGCCGCCACCGCCGTGCCCGCCGCCGATCATGTGCCCTGCGCCACGCCCGCTCTGTCCCACCCCGATGATTGGTGCGTACGGGGGCATGGCCACCATGCCATATGCAATGATGATGCAACAACCACAACTACCCTACGCGCCCTACTTCGCGGCCCGCTACGCTGCTCCCTATGCAGGTGGATGTTCCGGCGGATGCGCGCCAGCCATCGCTCCGCCACCAGCGCCCGTCTTCGCAGCCTACCCCGCACAGGTGACGATTCACGACGTTGACACCACAACTATGCATAGCCATGGTGAATTGCTTTCGGGCCACGACGACAGTGAGTTGACATGCTGCTGGGGCTCCAATTCCTAGATACACCAGCTGAATAGGAGTGGCGGCACTCGCCTGTCTCAAGCCTCATGGGATACGCGATTTGCAGAACGACTGCTGCTGCGGCTGCGCCTCCCCGTGTCGCTACTCGCGTCGACGCGCCTTCGCTGCGCGAACGGCTGACCAGTCGCCCGATCCGGCCTGCAACAGTCAACGATTGGCGACGATCATGCGCGAAGTGCATCTAATAATACATTACTAATCACTCATCAGCATCATCATCATCTCGGATTGTTGTGTGCGAAACGTGTTGCACACCGAACTCTTCAGGCCATGAACAACGACACGTCCGAGTCGAAGCGCGCCATTCAGAAGGAGGCGCAACAGCAGCTAGGCGGCAAGTTCGACGTCGTCTGCGGAAAAGGTGCGTGATTCGTCTGCGAATTACGCGATAAACCGAGCCGAGGAACAGGCGAATTCTCGTACATCGCGCACACGGACCTGTTCTGTCAGCTTGCCAAGGGCGACCTGACCTGCTACGCCTTCCAGCCCATCTAGATGATAGGCTGGCGCCGTACGAAATCACGTTGGAGTCGAACAGAAACAGACACCGACTCTACCACAACTCGATCTGACGACACAAAACATAGTCCTGTACATCATGTCATCGATTTCAACCCACGTTAGAGCTTGTAAACCATGAACATACGAATTTGCTCGAGGTCTATCGCAGAAGAAGGAGAAGGCAAGACGGCGGAGCGAAACTAGATAGATCGTAGTCATCATTCGGCTAAAGTGAAGCGTTTTCACGATTCCTCATCGATTGATCTGCCGTCGGTCACAATCATGGTCTTGTTGTTGGCAACCTCTCGGCGATTTTTCGTCGTGGATAAGTGCCAGAACCTTCGCTTCCGTGATTCTTTCTTTGCAGCATTCGAAGGCGAAGAGTCAATGGACCATCACCACCACCAGCAGCAGCAGCAGCAGCAGTGGAATCAGCCGATGTCGATGCAAAGCGGATTGGCGCCCGGAGTGGCTCCCGGCTGGAACGATCCGCCGCCGTTGCAGTCACTCAGCGGTAACAGTTTACAACTGACTTTTACCATTGAGATTCAGTGCCCACCGTCCGTCTCGGCTCTGGCCTTCTGCAGAAACGAAACGTCCGTCCCGTGGATCCTTGTATCAAAGTGCTGGACTAGTTTGACTTTAGAGTGGTGCAATTTCAGAGTCCGATTCCTGGCTGGGCCAATCCGCAGTACCACATGCAGAATCAGCAGTTCGACTACTCGCAGCAGCACCAGCAGCAGCAGCAGTTCAACTACTTCAATCAGTATCCGCAGAATCCAGGTGAATGAGTGTTTTGTATAATGAAAGTGGTGACCCGAGTTTAGGCCATCAGTTCGCTCCGCAGCAGCCCTTGCCGGCCATGTCGAACGCACCCAATGATCCTTCCGAGGTAGAAGAGCGCGTTCTATCGATTGGTTTACATGCACAACAATACCACATTCTCAGGGATGCGTGGTTCCGGCCACGTCGCAGCCCCGGTACGCGGATTACTAACATCTTTAGTGATGAGACCGCCAAGAGCAAACGAAGACAGGACACGGTTGTGCATCCAGAGAAGCCGCGATTACGGGGGGATAAATCGTGAGCAAATGTACGACTCGTCTTCTTGGCGTGTGGCGTCTGGGTCCTTTCCGATCACCCCTCTCATCACGGTCTCTCTCGGCAAACAGAGAGTGCTGGTGCTTTGGTCGAGGTGTGAATGCTCTCATTACTCCCTCGTCTGTGCCTCGATCGATCGATCCGCTCTCTTCTCCCTTGCCCTGGCCCCGTCGGATGGTCCTCCGCGCACGCGCGCGCGCGCGAGAGGGAGTGGTCCGACGGTTGTTTGCTGCAGCAGCGTCCATTCCTAGCTTTCCCCTCCCACCCTCCTCCAGCACGGTTTGCGCAACGACCATCGCCTCGTCCGCTTTGCATGCTCCCCCTCTTCCTCTCCCTTCGGAGCGACGCTGATTCATATTTATCGACGAGCGCGTTGTCCCAGTCGCATTGTCGTCCATTCTCGTCATTGTTGCACTTCCCCTTCTTGTACAAACAGGGTTCTATTCGAATTGTAGTGGCGAAGATGTTGGGCATCCCGCTGCTGACGGACTACATTCGCAAGTAACCGACTGATAGTTGATTCGAAGCAATGTATCGATCGATTTCAGCGTCGTCCAGAAGCAGCGCGTCGCGGACACCGTCGACTGGCTGCACTACTACGCGACGTCGCTGCTCGTGGGTTTTCGGATTTCATCACATGTTCTAATGGATGTGCATGCAAATCGTTCGAACCTTCAAGAATTGATCCGATCGATGAAGTTGATGACTGCTCCGCATTCCTTGTGAGGTGAAGAAATCGATAAGCTTTCAGCTCGCCACCGCCGCGTTCGCCATCTCGGCAAAGCAGTACTTCGGGTTTGGAAGAAGCTAGCAATCTGAAAGAAACGATTCACTTTAGGTCTCCAATCCAGTGCTGGGTATGTGGGAGAACGTTCAGTCTGACCTGACCGCCGCCCAGAGCACTTTCTTTTCCCAAATCCTGGATGTACCATTGTTTTCGCTCCTCAAATCGCTGGGCGAGCGAGATGCCTTGGGCTGCCATTCTCGCGCGGCGGTCGGGTCAGACTGAATGTTTTCTCTTGTTTGGGTGCCAAACGAGTTCCGTCGCGGCTGGGAGGAGTACGTCGAGAATCTGTGCTTCATCAACTCCCTCTACCATGTGCCCGACTACTCGGATGTGCCTACGAACCCGGACGACCGTGTCGATCAGCACTCCTACTATCGGTTCGTTTTTGCACGTCTACTCTATCGAACATATGTGTGTGCAGATGGGTGCCGATCGTGCTGGCTCTACAGGCGGTCTGCTTCTACCTGCCCAATTGGCTCTGGACCGTATTTCATCACCAGACCAGTGCGTAAAGATGATTACTTGTAACGACGGTGCCGCCAATTCAGCCATCAACCCGGAACACTTTCTCGAGGCCGCCGAGAAGTGTCAGCGCGCGTCCGGACGTCAGTTGGAGGAGAGGCTGCGCGAGTTGGCGAGTCGACTTCTCGAGAACGTCGCCTACTTCAAGGACAAGTCCTACGTGGGGCTTTGCGAGAAGAATTGCCGCACAGGCGCACGTTTCAGGCCCGACGGCTGCAAGGGTCGGGCTGTTCGGCCACTCTACTGTATGGATTCGTGAAGCTTCTGTACGCCGGCAACCTGGTCCTGCAGTTCTTCTTTATCAATCAATTCCTGGGCGGCAACTACCTGCAATGGGGATGGGCGGTGAGCGCTTCCCCGTGAAACACAAAGAACGCACGTTAAAGTACGCCAACAACTTTGTGGCGGGCAAGAAGCTGGCCGAGAACTCGACCATCCACATCTTTCCGTACGTCATCATGTGCGACGCTGAGGTCTGTTGCACTGTGGCGTGTGCGCAACACGAGAATTAGGTTCGACGACTGGCCAACAACCAGCACTATTCGATCCAGTGCGTACTGATGCTGAACATGATCAACGAGAAGCTCTACTTCTTCCTCTGGCTCTGGCTCAGTGTCCTGTCGCTCCTCACGGCTGCCAACATTCTCTATCTGCTCTATAAGCTCGTGTTGCCTGCGTCGCGACGACAGAAGATCGGCTGGTTCCTCAAGGTCGGGAGTGTGTGCAGTGGAAACACTGATTTGAGATGTATTTCAGCGCAAGCAACTGTCCTGTCGCGACGTCACTCGTTTCACGAGCGACGTTCTCTTCGCGGACGGCATTCTGCTGCTGCACTTTGCCGAGGTTCAGTTCGGATCGCGACTGGCAAGAGAGCTCGTGAATCGACTGTACGACGCTGCTCAATACAAGGTCATTGCGTTCTCGCTCAATCATACGACCGTTCTCTCGTCCAGAAAATGGTCGAAGACGAAACGATGACATCCGCGCCCTCCAGCAGTCGCTCGCCGAGCACGCCGTATGACGCACAGAAGTTGCAGGTCCCCCTTTCACGTCGTTGAATGTGCAAACTTTGCGTATCAATTCAGCTTCGATCACGTGCGCCAAAGCAGCTGCTATCGTCGGAGAAGCAAGTTCAACAACTGGCCAGCGCACCGCCGCCCGCCTTCGATGAGGTACAAAAGACGGAGACAGTCGCGTCCTGCCATTCATTGGTTCTATTGTTGCTTCTACTTGCGTTTTCGTGCGCGCTCAATCGATATGAGTGACTAGAGCTGTGTCGGGCTCTAGTTCTGCGCCTTTCGAGTATTGGGAAAAGTCGGGTACCCGAACCCGATACCTGTGTATGTGTGTTTTGACTGTTTCTACAGTCAAAACAGCCAAAAGATTCGACATACGAGACAGACAATTTTAGATCGATGGCGCGGCGACGCTGCGAGTCAGCGACCTGCCAAGTCAGGTGCTATTAGCGGTACCTCCCTTTTCCTCGTAGACCGATAATTTAATTGTAGCAGCCGCCGCGACCGCATCTGGTTGACGGAACGACAGCAACAACAACAGCCTCACCCATGGCAATGATGCAGTCGCCGCGACGCGCGTCGCCGACCGACGTATGATTGTAGTGGTCGACGTAGTGCTCCTCGCGTCCTCCTCATAGCAAGCCCTTCCGATGGAATGTGTGCATGTACAGGGCAGATGTCAGGGAAAGATGTGGACACTTTCACTCGCTCGATTTGACACATCCTTGATCGCCGTTCAGACGTTCGGGGCACAAAGCAGCACACTGGATCAATCTCACTCAGTACATTCAGTACGTATCAAGTAATTATGACATGGACGTTGTTCACAAGTTCGGGCACCGGCACAATCAGATGAACATACCCTCATCCATCTCGAGACACGTCGAAAAAAGACTCGTTCGTTTGGGCGGGCAGATTGGATGTGCAAAATGCAGTCGGTCCGCGGTTTGTCGCCCAGTCTCTGTGACAACGCGGCACCCACCCGACGACGCTCTTCGCGTGAATCGAACAAATGTCGTCCTGGTTTTCTGCCGCACCGGTCCCTCCGGCTCAAATGGTCGCCGCGAACACGCCGTCCTCGATGCAGACGGCATTGGCACCCGGCGTGGCGCCCGGATGGAACGATCCGCCGCCGGCCTCGGCTGCAGCAGGTTCGGTCGGCGTCTGTTCTGGGGGGAGTTGAGCGAAAACCACTGTCAGGTGCAAAGTCGGGCGCCAGTGCCCTTCTGCAGAGACGCAACCTTCGACCCGTCGATCCGTCTATTCAGGTGCGCTAAAGTCTCGTCTCGCAATGCCGCTGTCTTTGCGAGTGAGGTCGTAAACGATGTGCTTCAATGCGAATTGCAATTTAATCTCGATATTTCTACGTGGCAACTCATCGTATGCGTCAAGCAAGAGTGCAGAAGGAGGGGCGGATGCTAGGACTTTCGAATTAGGTTTCGTTCGATCTAGTCCAATCGAAACACTGCAAACGAGATGATGTGTCCGATGTCTGGCCACGGTACTACTATGAAACAAGTTCCCATTCAATAGATGTGGTCGACCTCTGATCTAACATATCATTTAGTCGGGCGCCTCATCCGCGGTCTCCTTTCATCACCATCATCCCTCCGCCGCTCAGCATCAACAGCCGACCAGTTTTTCTCCTCCCACGCAGCAGAATTTCCAGTACGGGATGACGGCGTCCCCGCAGCAGCAGCAGCAGCAGCAGCAACAGCAGCACTCTTTCTACGGGGTATCGCTGGCATTTTCCGTCGAAACTCGGAAGCTTTGTTCAGGCTCCACAGCCGCAGTCGCAACAGTACCAGCAGCCGTACCAGCAACCGTACTATGCGGCGGTAACTCGACAACGCATCAGTATATGATCGTGCAAGGCTTATTTCAGCCACCGCAGCAGTCCCAGCAACAATTATCACCGCCTCCGCCGCCCCCTCCTTCCCTTCAACAGCAACAGCAGCAGCGTCCGATCTATGACGCATTTTCGGTCCGACACGATGGTCAGGGGGATAGATTCTGGACACCTTGAGGACGTTTCGCATTTCAGCTCCTTTCGAAACCCCTCAAAACGTGCCACTCCCCTCGGGTCCCGCACCTTCCACGTGGACGCCGTCCGCGAAGACTGCCTGGACGACGCCTGTTCCGCAAAACGTGCAGCAGACTCCACAGCAGCAGCAGCAGCAACAACAACAGCAACAGCAAGCTGTGGGCTTTTCCGCTGCCCCGGTGCAAGTCTTCGCGCACTCTCCGCCGCATTGCGTTCCAACGTCGGATGCCTTTACGTCGCAACAACAAATCAAGGATGGTGATTGGCCCCGGAAAGTGGGCGGCGACGTCTCTCTCCCAGCCTCACAACTGGCGATTTTCCTCGCAAAAGTTGCGACACGACTGCCGCCGGCGAAATGCGAGGGCGTCCAACTTCGAGTTGGTCAGCTGAGGGAGTTGGCGCAGCAGGGCGCCCTCTCGGAGCCGTTCGTCAAGAAACTCAACTATGTCGTGGACGCACTCGACGGGGCGCACTACGACGATGCGGCAGCGTTCTTCGATCAGATGCAGGTTAGGACGGGGGGCATTCTGAGTTGACACGTCACCACTCAATTGTGCACATGCGAATTCTCGGCATCACGTCGATCCCCTGATGATCCAGTTCAACGAGAGGGGGAAGTCAACAAGGCAACGATTGTTTCAGGTCGAGTTCCCCGCCGAGAGCGCTCAGCCCTGGGTGGGTGGGCTTCGTCTGCTGATCGGCGAACTTCGACGACCGCAACCCGTTCGGCTGGGATGATCGCTCAGCGCCGGTGCAAGCGGCTCGTTTGGCCGAAGAAGATGAATGGACGAGGGAACTGTGAAGGGCGGCGACATAATTTGTGGCGAGACACTAGGCGCGCACGGAGAGGAGGAGGAAAGGCTGTGATTCGTGGCGAGATCGCAATTCAATTCGCACAAGAGACAACGCGCAGTTTCGGAGTAAATTATTGCTTGTTGCGTGTGAGGTCCCAACGTTCGAGTTCTGTCGTCCGCTTCGCCTCGGCTGAACGTACCGCTACTCTCCTAGATGAGATTCGTCTCGTGTGTGTGTGTGTCTCGACTGAAAGTCGTCGTTGGGAGCACGCGCGCGCGTGCGTGGCCTTGACGCACGTTGCACAAGACGGCAGCGGCGGCGATTCGAGCATTCACCCGCCTGGGAGAGATCGCGCGTGGAGATTGCGCGAGTGTCGGAGAGCGAGAGGACTTTGAGTTTGCGAGAGAGAGAGAACGCGGAAGCGAGAGAGAGCGAGACTACACAGCGCGCCGCGAGTGTGCAAGAGAAGCGCGCCGACCCGTAGCTCTATCAGCAGCTGTTGTCTCTCTTCCCGCTCCCCGTCCCGCTCCCCTCTCCCCGCTCGTCGCCAACAACAAACAACAACCTGTGCGTTCCCCGCCACCGGTCAGTCTTTGCTTCCCTCCATCCCCCCACTCTCCGCATCGCTGTCCATCATGCAGAATAGTGCAGCGTGCGCTGGCCAATGATATTTGGGGGAGGGATCGTGTCACTCCCCCGATCCGTATCACCATGACGTGATGTCCATCATGTGGCTCCTTCTACTCTTGAAAGAGCGCAATCTTTCAGGCACCACAAGATGAGCAGCCCGCGACGTGTGACCATCGTCGGATCTGGAAACTGGTAGGCTTCTATGGGATGGATTCGCTAGATCTCTCGCCCTCTCAGGGGTTCTGCGATCGCGCGCATCGTCGGCTCCACGACGGCCGCGAATCCGGCCGACTTCGATCGGCGCGTCGCGATGTGGGTCTTCGAAGAGACGCTGCCCGACGGGCGTAAGCTGAGCGAGGTCATCAACACGGAGCACGAGAACGTCAAGTACCTGCCTGGACGAAAGTTGCCCGACAACGTGGTCGCCGTCACGGACAAGGTGGAGGCTAGCAAGGACGCGCACATCTTGATCTTCGTCGTCCCGCACCAGGTCTCTCTCTCCGCCCTACAATTCGACAGACATGCGCGTGCGTCTTCAGTTTGTCAAGGGGATTTGCCGCGAATTGGCCGGAAAACTGCAGCCCGACGTGCAGGTCATCTCGCTCATCAAGGTCTGTCCGTCTCGTTTATTCTATCCCCCTGTCGGACGATCATTTCTAGGGTCTCTCCGAGAACGAGCACTCCGGAACGGGCGACATTCGTCTCGTCTCGGAGGAGATTGCCGAACTCCTCGGATGGTGAGAGAGGGGGTTTGTTTCGGGATGTAAATCAAAGTCTTAGCCGCGTCTCCGTGCTGATGGGTGCGAATCTGGCGCACGAGGTGGCGGCAGACAATTTCTGCGAGGCCACCATCGGTAATTCCGCCTCCTCGTCTTCACGCAAGTCTTTCAGGGTGTAAGGCAAAAGCCCAGGACGGTGCACTGCTCAAGAAGCTCTTCCACACGGAGAACTTCCGCATCAACGTCGTGGAGGATTCGCACACGGTGGAGTTGTGCGGAGCACTGAAGGTTTGCATCAGAATCGCCGTAACAATGCGACACAACTGGCGTAGAACATTGTCGCCTGCGCCGCGGGATTCTCGGACGGACTCGGATATGGCGACAATACGAAGGCGGCGATCATTCGACTCGGACTCATGGAGACGACCAAATTTGTGGAGCACTTCTACCC
>JACMII010000050.1:0-16010 GCA_014805405.1 Bunonema sp. RGD898 | reverse complement strand
CAGGAGTTGCACTAGACGGGTGAGCACAGAGTGACAATGAGAGAAACATACACACAGAGACACACACGCATTTCCCTCCAGTCGTCTACCATGTCTACACAGGACCAGATGCTGACGATGATGCTGGCGTTGATGAAAGGGCCAAGCACCTCGAGATCGATGCAAGACAAACGATCATTCGTCTACTGCGTATTGTCTTCTTGGAATCAGTGATGGATGCTGTGCACTTATCCGCCCGCAGCGCAGTTGCCACCCAAATTTAGCGCAATCAATCTCGCTTCAGGGACCGCGTAGCAATCATGCTCGAGTTGAAGTTCTTGCTCCTCTTCTTCTTGCACGATCTCCGTCTCATATGGCACATCTCCTGGGGAATTGGGATTCGCACCACTCCGATAGATCAACGCGGGCTGCTCGATTGCCTCTCCCACTCCGTTCGTCCGCTATGTGTGTTGTGCATAATAATAATAATAATGAAGGCTAGTCGTCTCCTTTCCGGAAGAGAGACGGCGACCAGTGTGCGTGTCTCTGCTGCTATCGATCGCCCATCCGCTGCAGACACCACACACACACGCGTTCCTCGCCCTCGCCTCCTCCACGGCACTCTCTTCATTTAGTGCGCTCTCTCCCCTCCCCTCCCGCTCGCTCAGCCAATGCCGAGGACGCGCGCGCGCACACGCGCGTTTGCGGCTAGTCGTATAATCCGTCGCGCACGCATCCCCCTTCCTCTTCTCGTCTGTCCACTCACTCTTGACCGCGCGCGACTTGTCACCCAACCACGGGTGGCAAGATCAATTCGCGTTTTGTCCGTCACAGCGCGCGCGTGTGTGTGTGTCACAAATCAACGCGAGCGTGCGTGCTATCAATCCATCATCATCGTGATGATGATATGTGTCGTTGTCAGATCGCGCGAGAAGGAGGGCGAGATGGTGTCGTCGAACGGCGACGGTGCCGAGTCCGTCCTGCCACCGCCACCCTCCACATTGGATGAGCTGGTCGCGCAGCTGCACTCCATCTCGACCCAGTCGCTCGAGGAGAACGATCAGGCCAGGTGAGTCGGTCGATCGGTCGCCAACTGAACGCTAGCCCGTCTATTGCCTTACGATTCACGTTCACTCCAGTGAGACGACCTATTGAATCCGCTTTAATTCGGCCAAATCCACTGCGGTGTGTAGCTGAGAGATCTTCCTTCTTCAGAAAGCATGCCATGAAGACGCATCCCTGGAAGTCGGCCATGTTCGACGTGCTCTGCGAGATGAAGGAGAAGACGCGGCTCTCGATCCGGACCATGGCCGGCAAGAATTCATTGGCATCAACATTGATGATAAATCGCAGACGAACAACCGGACGATCCGCAGCTGATGCGACTCGACAACATGCTCGTCGCAGAGGGTGTGGCCGGTCCAGACAAAGGCCCGCAATGTAGGCGTAATTGGCGGTCATTGCTATTGTTAGTGCAGTGGATTCAGTGAGCGATCCCAATAATGCGGATCAGGCCGACTACCGACAGCGACTGTCGCACATTCGGGTCACTTATAACCAGGAGCTGGCAAAGTATCCCCCGAATCGCCTCAGAATTACGATGATGACGATGTTCAGATACGAAGAGGCGTGCGCCGAATTCACACAACACGTGGTCTCGCTGCTCCGCGAGCAAAGCGCGTTGCGACCGATCTCTCAACCCGAGATTGACAGGTTTTTTGCTCCTAGAGTTGTTGGAAAGCCACCATGTCAGGATGGTGACAATCATCCAGAAGAAGTTCTCCGGCATCCAGGTTCAGCTGAAGCAGTCGACCTGCGAGGCCGTCATGGTGCTGAGGTCCCGATTCTTGGATGCACGTAGGAAGCGGCGCAACTTCTCGAAGCAAGCCACCGAGGTTATCTCCCTGCGCTCTCCCATTTTACGCCCCCTAATAAAACCATTAGGTTCTGAACGAGTACTTCTACTCGCATCTCTCGAACCCGTACCCGTCGGAGGAGGTGAAAGAGGAGCTCGCGCGTCAGTGTCAGATCACCGTCTCGCAGGTTTCCTTTCATATCGATACTTAATAGTGATATGCATGTGTGCACACACCGTCAGGTCTCGAACTGGTTCGGAAATAAGCGCATCCGCTACAAGAAGAACATCGCCAAGGCGCAGGAGGAGGCGAACATGTACGCCGCCAAGAAGTCCGCAGCCCAGGGACTGGGACGTAATACATCTTCACATGCATCTAGCGCTTCACAACAAATAATCTCAGTGGCTGCCGCTGCTGCTGCGGCCGCCGCGCCCTATGGAATGTTGGCAGGAACGTCCGGAAATCCCATGCAACTGCCCTACATGGATACGCTCAACATGCAGGCTGCTGCGGCGGCGGCGGCCGGCTTCGACTATTCGCAGATGGTGATAGATTTCAAGCGGCTTCTTGCAAGCAAAAGATGCAGATCACCGGCTTCCCGCCTCCGCAGCCGCCGTCCGCCGACGACGCCAAGTAAACGCTAAGCGAGTAGGTTCTTTCCAAAGAAGCTGACATGAGAGATTTCCCCCCTTCGCGGCATGCACATAATTCGTCTCCCTCCCAATGGCCTTAATTCATCCACATTCAGACGGACATATGTCAAACACAATGACGTGCACGACCAGACACAAAACGACGCACACTTGACCAGAGCGGCGGTATTGTTTGCACGCTTGTCCTTCAGAATTCCTCGGATAATCCACCAACACAACGCGCAAATTCACGTCTTGCCCAGAGATTTCCCCCACCCACTCTTGCCAGTCGTCCAAAACTTGGTGTCTCCGGTACGTCTGTGTCAGTGCCTCCATCTCTCTGGTTCCCAGAGGCAACGAACTATGTGTGCGTGCATGCGTGCAGAAATACAACATGCGGCTTCACAGCCACACTGTAGTGGAGGAAGAGCATATGACGACGATGGTGATGATGATGATTCGACACGTCGATTACCATACCTGGAATTGTGTGTGTGACATAGAGATGGAAAAGGATGAGTGGATTCAGCGTCGCATGGTGGTCGCTGACGGTGCACTCTCGTCACCGACTGCTCTCCTCGTCATGCAGAATCAACCACAACCGGTGGGAGTGCTCTTCGCGCAACTCCAAGCCATCGCGCAGCAACCGCTCGAGGAGTGCACGCACGAATGGTGGGCGTCTTTCGGACACGTTTTTTCCGGCAACAGTTGCCACACCACTGCCCCAATTCTTTGCATTTGGGCGGAAGACTATGTAAAATGTGCTGCAGGAAGACGGCCGTACGCGGACACGCCTGGCGCACTGCAATGTGGGAGTATTTCTGCGACGAGGTCTCCCTCTTTATTCGCCTGTGATGAAATACGAACAAAATCTAGAAGCGCCGCATCGGACCCGGTCTCCAGGCCACCGAGCAGCCAAATGCAGACGGGTCGGCGGCTCAAATTGAACGACTCGACAACATGCTCAAGGCTGAGGGCATCATGGCCGAGGAGAATGTTCCCATCGGTACCATTTCACTCGTTTTGGTTGATTCACCTGGGACGGCGGCGCTTAGGCGATCCGACGAATCCGGATCACGACGACTATCGCGAGCAGATGCGCGCCTGTCGGGATCTGTATCTCTCCGAGCAGAGGGAGTACGTGATCTTGCCATTTCGCGGCATCACACAGCGTAACAACAATCATTTAGCTGCGAGGTTCACAGCGCCAACTTCTCGGGCCACGTCATGGCCCTGGTTCGGGATCAAGCCTCGTTTAGGCCAATTAGCGAACAACAAATCGAGCGGTAGGTTCGGTTTTGTACTGAAGAAATCGGTCGAGCGCAGAATGCTGTCATCCGTCCGTCAGAAACTCGTCGGCGTCCAGATACAGCTCAAGCAGATGGTCTGCGAACGCGTCATGCAGCTCAAGTCTCGGTTTTTGGACGCGCGCCGGAAGCGAAGGAATTTCAGCCGACAGGCTACCGATGTGAGTTGGCACGATTTCTTAGTCTGCATAGCTCTACCGCCATCGTTGTCGTCATGTTGAAAGAGAACGGTGGCGATTTAGCGAGCCGAAATGTTCACTTGAAAGGGAGCGTCAGCGAATGCAAAGTACCTACGCATATGTATGAGCATCAGGTCCTGAACACGTACTTCCACGAGAACATCACGAATCCATATCCTTCGGAGGACGTAAAGGAGCAGTTGGCGCGGCGATGCGGCATCACCGTCGGACAGGTTGTTGTTGTTGTTGTTCATTTCGATCGTATGCAAATCTCGCCAGGTCTCGAACTGGTTCGGAAACAAGCGCATTCGCTACAAGAAGAACATCGTCCGCGCCCAGGAGGATATGCGCAAATTCGAGGAGCAATCGGTGCAGCAGCAGCAACAGCAAACCGGTAATCGCATCGTGTCGCCGTACGGCAATTGAAGGACGTGATTTTAGCCGCCACAGCTGCGGCAGCGGTTGCAGCAGCGGCCACGATGCCCTATTCCCTGTCAGCGATGTATGCGGCCGCAGATCCCATGCAGTTGCAGGTTTCTCACACTGTCTTCTCTTCTGTCTCAAGAACACGGGAATTTAGGCCGCTGCCGCGGCTGCAGCTCTAGCCTGGGGCGCACCGCCGCCTCCTTCGACTTCGCAACATTTCGACATGTCGTCGGGTTTCGCTGTTCCCTTGCCGCCGCCACCGCCACCGAATCAGGACGAGGACGAAGATGGGGCGCCGCCCGAGAAGAAACGCACCTAACGGTTATGACGTGCTCTCCCACAATGTCTCTGCACTTGCCATAATACAGTTTCGACTTGACAACACACATGCATAATGATGATTCCCCGACTATGCTACCTCCGCACTTTGACTGAGAACCCACCGAAAATCTCTTCGAACTGAATGGACGGCGCTGCGATGAAGCGCGAACTCGAGTGGACGGACGTCTTCATCGAGTGTATTTGACGTGCAGTCTTGACGAGAGAGGTCAGCGCGAGTGTGTGGTGTGTGTGTGTGAATCGTGCGGATGAGAGATTTGCGTCAGCTAGAGAGAGAGCGCGAGAACCGTCATCGAGTCGTGAACTCGGTAAACAGGCACTATTCTTGCTGTTGGACACCGAGGAGGTCGCCCAGCGAGCGCTTCTTCTTCCCATTCGAGTAGTACTGGCCGTTGTAGGGCGAGTAGCTGCCGCTCGAATAGCCGTTGTTGTAGCCATTGTTGTAGCCGTTAGTCCCATAGCCGTTGCTGTAGCCGTTGTTGTAGCCATTGTTGTAGCCATAGGATCCGGCGCACGGGTCGTACTGATTGTTTCCGTACGAGTTGTAGCCGTTCGAATAGCCATTGTTTCCGTAGCCGTTGTTGTAGCTATTATAGCCATAGCCATTGTTGTAACCATTGTTTCCATAGCCATTATTGTAGCCGTTGTTATATCCATTGGACGGGCTGTAATAGCGGCCATTGCTGTAGTATCCGTTGTTGTTGTTGTATCCGTTGCTGTTGTAGTTGTAGTTGTTGTAGCCGTTCGAGTACTGCATGTTGTTGCACGGATACTGAGAGCTGTATCCAGTCTGGTAGTTGCCGTTCGTCGACGAGTAGCCGTTCGAGTAGTACCCGTTCGGCGACGACGAGTAGTAGTCTGGGAGCAAGTCCCATCATCATCGTCGTCATCAGAGAGAAAAAACAATCAAGTGTCCCAACACGAGACAGCGTGATCATTCCGATCAGACCGGCAAAGTATGACGTGAAGAACCAAAACACAGACCTCAAGCGACACTCAGTGTGATTCGATCGTCAGGGAACCAACAACAAGTTTATTTCCAGCCCGGTTCTCTGATCATGCAGGTTTGATAACTCGTGTCCTGGTTTCATGGTTCTCACTCGCCTTGTCATTGTTTGTCGTCGTCATGATTAGAAAGCGAACGGGGATGAGGGGGAAAGGGGAAAGCAAGGTTCACGGGTCAGGTCTCTCTAGCGACGACAACCTTGCTGCTGCTGATATGCTGCCGCGTAGCCGTTGTCGTTTCCGTTCGAGTTGCTGTTCGAGCTATCGTACTGAGGCTGGCCGGATCCACCGCTGCCCCCGTTCGCGTACTGAGCCCAAACATTGTCGCCCTGCATAGAGGGGGTTTTGGGCGGCGCGGCCGGCGCTCCTCCGATGCTCTGGAAGAACTGCGCGTTCAGCTGCTGCGTCGACTGGATCGCTTGCTGGTTCGTGTAGCGGTCGCCCTTACAGCGCGCGAGCGAGACGTTATTATGGTGATGACGAAAAGGAAAACACCTGGTAGTCGGGCAGGTAGCCGGGTTGCGAGGATGAGCCGGATTGCGAGGATTGAGCGTCTGTCAAGGGAAGGACCGTTGTTCGTGCTGACATCCGCACAACATGCATCAACAATGTGAAGAAGGAGGAGGAGAAAAGCGAGGTCTCAGAATGCTGCTTTTGCACGTGCATCAGAAAGACGACAAAGACACTTCATCATCGTCATCATGATGTCGATAGATAGCACCCACCCGCACTGCATACGCACACAAATCATCAGTCTGTTAGTGGTATTGTTCACGAGACAGTGAAAGGAGAGGAGAATCAAGGCGACGCGAAGGCGGTGGTGGCGGTGGCAGCAGCAGCGGTGGTGGTGGCATCCTTCTTGGTCTTCGCTTGCATCGTCGCCAATTCCTGATAGCCGTAGATGTACTGCGGTCGATGCACGTAGGTGGCCGATGTGGTTGCCGCAACCGACGGTCTGACTAATGTCGCTTTCGGCGAAGACGTCGTCAAAGGTGATGCGAGTCGATCCGCCAGCCAGTCATATACGTGCCGACTCATCGAGGACGGCCGTCCGTACGAGTAGGAGAACATGCTCGACGTGGGTGCCCCATAGTAGGCGGATGCCCCAGTCTGGGGGTATTTCTGCGCTGGTGTCAGGACGGGCAGCGAAGGATAGTATCCGGCCTGGTCGAAGAACTGCCGGTTTAGCTGCTGAGTGAGGCGCACCATCACTGGGTTCGCGTAGATGTCGCCCTTTAGGTGATTAGAAGGGACGAGTCAGCTAGTCTACATTGCACAAACACACCTGATAGTCCGGGAGATAGCCCGGAATCGAGTAGATGTCTGTTATTGTGGTTAGCTAGCACACGACAGAGCGAGAAGGGAAACAACGCGAAAGAGTACATACTCGAGTACTGGGCCTGGGCGAGGATCACGAGAACGGCGAGCAACGAGAGCCTTAAGCGTTTCTATTCATCTATTCAGAGCGGTGATGACTTACAGCTTCAACATGCTGGCAGCGATGCGTCGACCGAGTTGAAGAAGACGACGACGACGAAGATGAGCAACTGAGAAAGACTCTCTGAGAAACAGCCCCGCCCCGGCGGAATTTATGGGGGGCGACTACCGAGTGGGGAATCAGGGTAAACAGAGAACTCTCGAGTCCGACTCCTCTTCTTACTCACGGGCGGACTGGGAAACGGCGTCGTCGCCGTCGCCGACAGGCAAGGCCGGGGAGAGAAGCAAGAGGTGGGGCGATGTCTTACTGGTAAACATGTGTCAGTCGGTATGTCTCTGCAGCCGTCTCATGAGATCAGAGATTCGCGTATTTGCACACTGGCACGCGCGCATACAATGGCAAGCCCGATCAACACTCGTGACATCGGGAAATGTGCGGTCGACATGATGAGGTTGGTGGGGTCGAGATTGTGGAAAGAAAACAAGGGGTCGCATTCCGACGAGAGTCGGGGGATGGGGTCACTGTTGTGAGGATCTGACTGAATGAATCGAAGTCACGTGGGTGGGGACAGACGATCGTTGGCTTCAGGGCTGGGACCCAGTTCAAGGTGATCGAGATGGTCGACAGCAAAAGGGACAGGCAGATGTCATGTATCCCAAAATCCAAAGTTCCGGGCAGCCCCGGGCACCGGCTACACGTCTCCCTTTCTTGCGACTCCTGCTTCCGGGCGACCACCGCCACGGGACACTGGAACGAGAGAGCGGAGAGACGCGATGCAAGCAAACGAGAGGGCCACAAAAGGTGGCAGTCGCTGCACCGAAACTGTTCTTCTCAGATTTCCCATTCTCCTCTCCGTCCTCCCCCCCCCCCGCCGCCGTCCGGTTCGACGACGACGTGACCCGCGGGAACAGAGCTCCGACGACACGGGCGAGGGGGGGACTAAAAGAAGACGACCGCGACGAGGCGAGGTGGTCATCTATCTCCACCCGATCCCTGAAAAAAGACACGCGATGCTCGGGCAATGACGATTGTATTCAGATCGGGGATGGGGACGCAGGCCGGCGTTGCTCGAAGGAGAAGACGAATGGGCAGCCAGGCAGCTGGCGTCCGAAAGCGGTCGAACATCTCTACAGCGTGGAGACAGCCCACTGTCGACTGCTATTGTGCATCTTCACGAGAAACATTGGCGTCCGCATTTTGCACGTCGCGGGGGGAACGCTCGTTGGAGCATACACAACACGTCCGTGCGCACTCTCTCCCTCTCGAGAGTGTATGTTTTCACTCGAGCCGACCGCACTGATCGACGAGGAAAGCACAAAGTCAACTGGAGAAGACGATGTCGGACAACGAGGAGCTCGCGAACAAGTCGTCCGACGACGACGAGGTGCCTCACCCTCGCTTCGTTTTGTAGTCACGAAATATTAGGTGGTCGAGGCCGGCAGTGACGCCAAGAAGGTGAATAAGAAGAAGGAGAGGAAGAAGAAGAAGAAGGAGGCGGAAAAGGCTGAGAAGGCGGCAAAAACTGCTGATAAAACCGCTCCTCCTCCTGCCGCTGAGGTAATATTACGATCCTCGAATGACGAAATTTTCGTATCGCCATTTTAGTCTGCGTCTAAAACGATGGCGGAAGAACCTGCGGCGGACGATGACAACGAAAATGAGGATGGCGATGATGACAAGTTTGCCATTTATTCGCTATCAGCATTTGTGCGTAAAACTCTAGAGCCGAGGAAGGTGGTGCCGACAAGAAGAAGGTGAACAAGAAGAAGGAGCGCAAGGCGAAGAAGAAGGAAGCTGAGGCTGCGGCCAAAGACGACCCAAAGAAGAAGAAGCGTGGCGGACAGGCCGATTTGATCAAGCAATTCCTTGCGGCAAAGGAAAAAGCCGAGGAAGAGGCTAGACGTGCCGCCGAGGAGGAAGAAGCTCGACTCGAGGCTCTCCGGAAAGCGCGCGAGGATGAGGTTCGCTTTCTTTACGCGAGCTGTCGCTAATTTCTCGCTTTAGGACAAGAAGAAGCAAGAGGCCAAGGATGCGAAGAAGTTGCGCGAAAAAGAGCGAATCGAGGCGGAAAAGGCCGCTGGAACGTACATGACGCCCGCACAGAGGGAGAAGTGGCGCATCCAGCAGCAGAAACTCGCCGCCATGAGTATTTCCCAGAGATTTACCATTGCAATTCGACATTTCCGACGTTGTTCTGCCTGTTCCCACGGCCACGGAGACGACCGCCGCCGAAGACGGTAAGAAGCCGAAGCGAGTGGTCTACGAAAACAAGAAGAAGAAGCCGACTCAACAGCAAACAACGGCGCAGCCAAAACCCGGTATGAAATTGGCAGTAGTGGATGCGATCACGGACTTGTGATTTCAGACGATTCTACGGCACCCGTGAAGGCGGAAAAGAAGGTGACAGCCCAGAAGGTGACACCCCAGAAGTCTGTCGAAACCGCGGATGTGGACGACGTGACATCGGCAATGGACGACTGGGAGCTCGCCGAGGATGAGAGTCCCGAAGCTGACGTCACATCTCTGGAAGAGTCGCCTGTACCCGAAGCTGGAGCGCCGCAGCAATCCTCGTCCGGAGAGGAGGATGACGAGAGCGAAGATGAGGAGGAAAGCGACGATGAGGAAGACGGAGATGAAGAGGAGGACGACGACGAAGATGACGAGTCTGAGGATGAACAGGTTCCCGCGAAGGAGACCAAGGAGGAGATGCTCGCGCGAATCGCGAACCGACTGAAGCGACGGAGAGCCGCTGCGGACGAAAAGAAGACGCTGGACCTGCTTCGAGCGCCCGTGATCTGTGTCCTGGGACACGTCGACACGGGCAAAACCAAGATGCTGGACACGATTCGGCGAACGCATGTTCAAGACGCGGAAGCTGGTGGCATCACCCAACAAATCGGTGCGACGGAGGTTCCAGCGGACGCGATCGCCGAAAGATGCAAGCACGTCACTGGGGTTGGACGATTCTCTAAAAGAATAGCCCAACCGATCAGCATAAATGATTTAGTTCGACCCGGCCGCGATGAAGATCCCCGGTCTGCTGATCATTGACACGCCCGGCCACGAGTCCTTCGCCAATTTGCGAAGTCGTGGATCGTCGTTGTGCGATTTCGCGATCCTGGTGGTGGATATCATGCACGGACTGGAGCCACAGACTATCGAATCCCTGAAGTTGTTGCTCAAAAGGCAGACGCCCTTCGTCATTGCCCTCAACAAGGTTGGATCACGGCGGTTGATTTCCACTGAACAGTGCCCGATGCCAGATCGACCGTATCTACGACTGGGTCTCGAATCCGCGCAAGGACGTCTGGGCACTCATTCGATCGCAGAAGCCCAATGCCCAGCTCGAGTTCAAGGAGCGCTACGACAAGATTGTGACCGAATTCGCGGAGCAGTCTGTGAATGTGGCACTCGCGAATGCGAATCCCGACCCGAACGAGTACGTTTCCATCGTGCCGACATCTGCCATGGTGGTGAGTGATTTGCTTTTGACAACATTGCTTTGGAGTGAGCCTCGTCAAAATATACGAGAGGATTCAGGGCGACGGCATCGGTAACATCATGGCGCACATCGTCCAGGAGGCGCAGACCCGACATGCGCAACGGTTGCAGTATTCTACCTATCTGGATGCGACTGTCATGGAGGTGGCGTACCCCCATTTTAGTGAAATGAGCGAGTTGCAGGTGAAAGTGATCGCCGGCCTGGGCACCACGATCGACGTGATTCTCGTCAATGGAAAGGTGTGGCGCTCAAAAGCTCTCGCAAGTGTCATACGATTTCAGCTCCGCGTCGGCGACTTTATCATTCTGTCCGGTACGGACGGCGCGATTTCGACGCAAATCCGCGAGATCCTGACACCACAGCCGCTGAGGGAGATTCGCGTCAAGGTGAGCACACTCCCCCTTGGGCATAATGTCATTTGGATCGACTTAGGGAGAGTACATCCATCACAAAGAGATCAAAGGCGCGATCGGCGTCAAACTATTGGCGAAAAATCTGGAAAAGGCGCTCGCAGGATTGCCGTTGTATGTCGTCAAGAATCTGGACGAACTTCCCTACATCGAGTGGGCATTTTGCCGTTTTGATCAGAGTGAAGCACTCGAAACGCAGAAACGAGTGTGAAGCCCAACTGTCGAAGGCACTCACGTCGATCAAGCGGAAACCCGAGGGCGTCTATGTTCAGGTAATTGGTTTGAATTGAGTGTGTGCACTAGTGATAACGTAGGCCTCGACACTGGGTTCGCTCGAAGCCCTGCTCGAGTTCCTGAAGACGCAGAAGATCCCCTACTCGAACGTGAACATCGGTCCGGTGCACAAACGCGACGTCCAGAAAGCTGCGGCCATGCTCGAGCACAACTCTGAGTGGGCTCATTATTGTGTGACTATTGATTGAACGTACTACATAACAGACTGGCTTGCATCCTGGCGTTCGATGTGCGCATCGAGCGAGACGCGCAGCAGTACGCGGATCAGGAGGGCGTCCGCATCTTCCAGGCGGACATCATCTACCATCTCGAGGACGCCTTCCTGAAACATCGCGAGGATCTTCGACTGAAGGCGCGGAAGGATAACGAACATCTGGCCGTGTTCCCGTGCAAGTTGAGAATCCTGCCGCAGCACATCTTCAACGCTCGTAACCCGATCGTGGTGGGAGTGTCGGTCGAAGCGGGTCAGCTCAAGAAGGGAACCCCGATTTGCGTGCCATCGAAGGATCGACTCTTCATCGGCACGGTCGCCTCGATCCAGCGGAATCACGACGAAGTGGAATTGGCGAAGACCGGCGAGGAGGTGTGCGTCAAGATCGAGAATACGACGGGCGATGCGCCTCGACTCTACGGGCGACACTTCGACTATCAGGACACGCTCGTGAGCAGAGTAAGTTTCGGGCGGGTTGCCGAACACGGTGATGATGACTAATGTGCACAATGCAGATTTCGCGCGAGTCCATCGACGTCTGCAAGCAGTACTTCCGCGACGATCTGTCTAAAGCGGACTGGACGCTAATTGTTCAGCTCAAGAAGCTGCTCGACATCATCTGATGCCCTTTTTGTTAGACTCCCACTATCATCTTCATCGCCGGGTGCGTCTGTTCGACAGAAGGGAAGATAAAGAACCGCGTGAGCGAGGGAAGTAGACGTTTACAGAAAGCGAGTCTTTGTCGAATACGTGGACAGGGGGTTTTTGACGTCCCTAGGTCACCAAAACTTTACCAATATGCTTCCTAGGCACCCAAATTCCGATTTCCAAAAATCGCAGCTGACTGCGTCTTGCACGTTGCGTAAAGGCGACCCAAGTGAAGGGGAAATGTATCTAATCACTTCTGGGGCCCTTGCGTGTGGGGAAAAACTACCAGCTGGTCTACGTGAGGCATTCCGAGTGCTTGTCTCGTATTGCCGTATGTTGTCGCGCGAAAAAGTGGAAAATACAGTTGTATGCGGAATCCTTTTTGGAATTGGTGTTAGGGCACCTAGTGCGATCTTATGGTAAAGTTTGGCGGTCTAGGACCGTCGAAACCCCCCATGTCCACGTATTCGACAAAAGCACCATAGAAAGTCAAGTTCTGATTAAGAACTACTCATCACATTCATATTGTTGCGCCGTCACTGAGATGAGGATAATGATGAAGATGGGACAAGGACTAGACGCCGCCGCCGCCGCTCTCAAGATTCGATGACTTGCGTGTGTGCATGCAAGAAATGCCCCCTTTCGTATGTCGAATTTCATCATCATCGCTAAATCGTTGCATCATGACCGTCTCATAGTTTATTCGGATCACTTCATGACTGTTGTGTACAAGAAGCCTTCTTTGGGGGACGGCCTCTAGCAGTGGTGGTGGTGATGATGATGTCCTGCAATCCATTTATAATTTCAAGCGCATTGAAACAGTCATTCTCACCGAAGTGCGGCCCAAAGTGGTGGCCCCAGTGCGGGAACATGTGGTGGTGATGGTAGCCCGGCTCGATGATCACCTCCTGGACGACGGGAACCGGCGCCACGACGGGTGCCACGAATTGTTGCTGAGGATAGACGACTCCCGGCTGGGGATAGACCACTCCGGGTTGCTGAGGAACGTAGTAGCCCGGCGCGGAACCGTAGTACGGAACGTTCATGACGATGTAGCGACTGTGGTGGTGATGACAGTGAATGGTTGCAGCTGAGTGAGGAAAGCGAGAGAGAGGGTTGGCTTTAAGGGAAGAAGGGAAGGAGATAGGGAGAGGATGGTGAATCAGCAGAGGTATGGACGTGTGACGCAGGTGCGGAGGAAGGTAAACAGGGCTCTCTGACGGCGGTTTCATCAGCGACACCACTACAGGGATGTGGAGTGGGGAGATCGATCGACGAGTGAACGGTAGCGCGAGGGCCCACGAACAGACTGACGCGTCATCATCGTCACGATCTCATGATGGTCTAGAGTGACATCATCGCCGCTCGCCCATTCACTCTCAGAGAATATTGGATTCACATGTTAGGGGCACTTTTCATTTTCGAGAAAGTCAAGTTGCATCGTCTCGTCATACTCCTAGCCCCTGAAGTAGGGAAGCGTCGGGGACGGAAAATGGATTGAACCGGAGGCAAGAGTGCGTGGGAAAACGAGAGACACCGGACATTTTCGCTATCACGAGTCTCGTTTCATGTGCTATCTCGTCCCTCGTTCAATCAATCCCCGCGCCCCTGACACTTCCCTATCTTGGAGACAGGACGAATCATCATCACACAATGGGACTTTTGAACGTTGCAACGCCCGCATAGTGATTTCTTCGCTTCCGGATTGACGCTCATCAGCCAGCCAATACTAGAAGACAGAACACACACCTCGGATGCGCGATTCAGTTTTATGACAGATTCGTTCACGATTCGTGTATGTGCAGTCGCGCCCTTCACCTTAGCTAGGAGACTCTGGGAAATCTGTCTGCGTGGTGTGTATGTGCAGCATGAATCACAGCGATCTTGTTGGAGGCACATCTTGCTCCATCGGCTAATGATGACCGTGATGGTCATGATGATGCCCGAAGTGGGGCAGCACGTGATGATGATGGTGTTGTTCCACTAAAGTTGTCGCCATCATGATTCTTCTCTTCCACCACTTCCAATCTCACCATGATGCACAACGGGCGGCGCGTGATGGTGATGATGCGGATCGACGACCACCGGCGGTGCATGATGATGGTGCTGCTCGACGACATGGCCGTGCGGATGCGCTCCATAGTATCCGCCGCCATGGCCGCCTCCATAGTAGCCCGGTCCTCCGTGGCCGTAGCCGTGCGGCGCGCCTCCGTGATGGCCGTAGTTCATGTTGGTTGGCTCTTCTGAAATTGACCCATTCGGAATGTCAGACAGACAGACAGGCAGATAGACGGATGGTGGTCATGGGACAGTTAAAACGGAAACCGACCGTCAAATATAAGCACGCCGAGACGAGGGCAACAGATAAGAGAGGGCTACGAAACCTGGGATGGGTGGGGGAGGGAAGTGGGCGTGAGGGGGACCAACATCACGGGACAAGGAATGCGGGTGAATGTGTGCAGGAGGGGGAATGGGACGTTTCGAAAGGAAACTCGAAAGAACGAGATGAGTCAGACGGAATGAGGAGGTGGAGGAGGATACGAATGGGCGCCGCCGATGTGATATCAGCTCCGCGCCCGGCGCAAGGCAAATAATCGGTCGATCGGTCGGTGGGTGACCAGACTGCATTGGCCGTTGGCAAATAGTGGAAGGAAAAATGCCGGGCGATTACGAGACGCACACAACACTACGGTCGGTGAGATTTTTCAAACGATAACTCCCGTTGGAATGGGAAAAGAAGCGTGCACACGAGGCGATTCGCTCGAGAGACGACCGACTACGTCCTCATTGGCGACGAGAGGGGGAAGGTGGAACAGAGCGACAGGGGAAAGAGAAAAGACTGCTAGCAAGATCGTCTCGCTCTCTTCGTCCGAAGACGAACGCGACACAGGCGAAGTGTGTCAGGAAGGGTTCGTTCGTCGAGCACGCTTCAGTGATGGTCGAATTTATTTGGGGATTCCCCGATTGCTAGAGCGTCCGATCGCCACGTGCGTCAAATACCAAGAATACCGAATGAACTACTGCATGCATACGACGATACAGATGTGCCACTTTATTGCTTTTGGCGCTGTGCGGTCGCAGTGATGCGTGATCCACACATATTCCTAATGATGCTCCTTCTTGTCGTCCGACGCGCCGTGAGAGCCCGTGCACGTCACTTTGTGGCCTCAAGTCGCGCCATCATGATTTGCATCGCTCAAGAGCAAGGCGGGAAAATACCGTGCGCGTCGACGTGCGTATGGGCGTGGCTCTCGCCAGCAGCAGCTCCGGCCGTGTTGCCTGGAATTTGCGCTTGCTACTCGGGAGGACGACGATGTTTTGGCGTTACCGTGCACCGCCGCTCCGGTAGCCGGCGTCTTGTGCTCGTCATGCGAGTGATCTAAAAGTTGTTGCAATTCTCGTTGTCATGCGGCCGAAAGAAGAAGGCAGTCGAATACCGTGGCCGTCGCCCTCGTGGTGAACTGCAATTTCCTCATATCGTATTATATTGTACAGGGTGGTCAATAAAAAACGTTTACCCCTGACGAT
The DNA here is from genome assembly GCA_014805405.1 of Bunonema sp. RGD898. Classification (NCBI taxonomy): domain Eukaryota; kingdom Metazoa; phylum Nematoda; class Chromadorea; order Rhabditida; family Bunonematidae; genus Bunonema; species Bunonema sp. RGD898. The sequence continues at coordinate 256 of JACMII010000050.1, read as the reverse complement.
CTTCGCGTACAGAGGCAGTGGCGCGGTAAGAAGCACACCCAGAGGGTAATCTGGGCCGTAGATCTCGAATTTGATGTCAGTTCTTGAGAATTCTTACTCTTTGTAGGTCAATCGATCGATGAAAAGTACGATTTTGGACACCCGACCTCAAAATTGTCCCACTTTATTGTACGGATGATTTCGATATTCCATGCAAATCTCTAGGTTCTCCCGATCAGTTTGAGCCCAAAATCGCCTTTCTAACTCGCATTTAAGC
>JACMII010000049.1:41008-55107 GCA_014805405.1 Bunonema sp. RGD898 | reverse complement strand
GCTTTCAGCGCCACTACCGACGAGCGAGACGCAGCAAATGCAAGTAGCCGCAATGGCAAGACGACATCAACAGAAGAATCAGCGAACCGGCGACAATCGGATGATCGCCGTCGAGAAAGGGGACGACGATGTCTATTCACTGAATAACTCGGTGCACAGTGCACAATGGACTGGAAATAGACGGACCGTCGCGAAGAAGCCAACTACGCGTGACATGGCCGTCGGTTCGAGCACACATCACGTGCGTGCGGATCTTTTGTGTTGGACAACCCAATTCAGCGACTGACTGATCGGGGAACGGGATCTGCGCTAGCTCAGATAGACGCGGTCGGTCCGAATGGCGACCGTCTCCGTGCCCCTCGACTGGACATGGTTTCTCGGCAAACGGTCTCTCCCCTCGTTGCATCCGATTCCCATCGGTCGTGTCGTGTGCCTTGCAGTCGCCGCTCGTTGTGGAGCAACACTGGGCGGAAGTCGGGGGTGTCGACGAGCGCGGCTTCTACCAGTGGGTCTGGAATGGACGACAAGACGACATCAGTCGTGCCACCATTGTTCGACTGCTCTTCCTAAGCCCGTCCGACAACAAGGCACACAAGGCGTAAAAATAGGGGAGAGGGGGTGCAACTGTCACGTTGCACACACAGAGACACGCTGCGGGAGCTGGAATGCAATGTCAATACGACTTTGAAACTCGTCAAACCGAGTCTGTCACGTAATAGGTAGACGACACGAGGTGCGCGATTTGCATACGTCCGAAATGCGTCCCTGTGACCCGCGAGAAGTTCGCACAAAGTGGAGCGTACGACGAGACATTCGCCGTCGAGAGTTGTCGTACTATGTTGCGTGCAATCATTGCGCTGATGGGCGCTGCGATCGCCGTCGTCATCGGGATCGTTCTCTTCGACACTCGCGCCCGCAATGCGAATGGCGGCGGCGGCGGTGGTAGTTTTCTTCATTCTCTCTACGTGCGGCTCCTCTCAATCTAGCAAGAGTCCGTCACGTAGCAGGATGCGTTCGAGTTCAAAAACGGTCAGGTCGGTCTCTTCTTTGACTGCAATCGCGACCCCTTCCCATCCATTCTCTACTCTCCCTCTAACGTTTTTCGAATTATGCACGTCCACCTCCGTCCGCCGTCTACGAATTTCACACGCACACACACACATGCAGCGTCCGGCTCTGCTTGCGAGTGAAGTCTGTCGTCGAGATATCCAGAATGGCTATGGGAGAGATAAACGGGGGCCGTTTCAGCGAAGAGCACTAACGATACTAGTTCGATCGCTTGTAAAGTTTCCTATGGCGCGATAGGCATAGATGTGTGTGCACCCACCAAAGACGAGTCGATAGACGGTCGAGGGACAGTCCTCTTCCTGGATCGCGAAACCGGGTGCCTGGACGAAGAGCGGTGAATCGCAGAGAGACTCGAGCCAGACGCCGTCCTCGCCGCGCTCCAATCGCAGTCCGCCGCCTGCAGACGTGGGTTTTTTCCTCGAAACCCGGCGGACCAGTTGCACAAACCGATCTGTTTTCGAACGGCTGTGACGGTGGGATTGCGGGCCAGGTTCTGGATGAGTCCCAGTGAGAAGCGGTCGTCTTGAGTTGGCTGACAGAATCCGTCGATCACGAGCTGATGACCGCAGAAACGGAACAGCGACCCGAGTCGCTCGCTCAGCTCGTAGTACAGCACGTGACACCACTCCCTGAGGTGTGCGTGTCAGTTCCTCTCCATGATTATCGTTGGTGAAAGCTGTCGCTCCCTACTTTGCCGTGTCCGATGCCGGTCTCGAGGCGACCGACTGCTGGCAGGGCATCGCGCCCGGGAACACGGCCACCGTCGACATTCGTGGACGACATCTACGAAATACCAACGTGCTGGGCTGTTGAACCCACGCTCCTACCCGAATTGCATTCGCAGCACCGCGCTGGATGGCCGTATTTCCGAACTGGTCGAAGGCGGTATCTCCGCCTGCCTCTTCTTCACGTCCATGATGAAGTCGGACTCCTCGGCGAACAGTCGCTGCAGATTCAGTCGCGCCTAATGAAGTCGTTTTTTCCATCCCTCCCTCCTGATCGCTCACCCTTTCCTGTCGCGACATCTGTCCGGCCGGCGGAAACGACCCTGCAATGTTGGTGGAGAGCGTACGCAGAGCGCCCGTCGCCAGTCTCGGATCCTGACGAGAGATGGTACACGTGTGCGTTCGAATCGAGACAATCTCAATACCACGGCATTGAGTTGTTCCCTTGGCGTCGTCGGCAGTTCCCGATGATGAAACTGTGGCAGTCGCCCACTGGGCGATGGCGACAGTCCGGACGGTGACGCCCGTTGAGCTGGATGATGAGCGGACGGATAGAAATGTGCCAAGGCGGTGGTCGATGACGCATGTGCGAGTACTGGTAGCGGCGGCTGACCAGCGTGCGATGATGACGGCTCAGGCGGCGGTGCCGGCGGGAATCTTGGCGAAGCAGCAGACGTCTCAACAGAGTCGGTTCAGGCATATCGAGAGCAGGAGATCGAGGAAGTAGTACCTCGAAATTGGGAAAGACTGGCATCGAGGATGACGGGTAGATGGTCGGCATGGCCGCGACTTGCTGTTGAGGTGGTGCATGGGAGGATGATGACAAACTGCTGCTGCTAGACGGACCAGGGTGCTGTCCGATCACACGATTAGCGCTTTGCTGTTGCAGCTGTTGTTGATAATACTGCTGACTGGATGACGATGATGATGACGACGGAGCGGCAGCAGCGATGGCGGCTTGTTGCGCGGCGAAGATCTCTGTGAACACGATGAACTTGATCTCTTGTCCAGTGAGTGTAATACCGCGTTGACGTTGCATGGCAACCTCATGCTTCCTACGTTCCTCCTCCCTAGCCTCGTTGGCAATCACCTCGAGCGCGTCGTTGAGCGTCTGTTCCAGGTCGTCGGCTGTCGGCGCGCCTTCGTTCATCAGTGAGCAGCCGCCTGCAAATTGGCTGCCATCCGATCTGGACACTGAGAGGGAGCGGTGTCTAGACAGACCGTGCAACACGTCTGATGCAAGGTGTCTCCCCTTGCTAGAGGGAGGGGATTGCCGTCGGCAAGGGAGTGCTCTAGAAGCGATACGCTAGCTCGTGATCGACAGCATCCACCAAACTAGAGACACTTGTGCTGACCAGGAAGAGGAGCAGTCGATTGCCCTGATTGCTGCTGCTGCTGCTGCTGCTGCTGTGGATGATGAAAAAGATACGGGTTGGACGTCCAGAGTGGAGCGGTCGATGTGGACGGCGCCGTCGGGGGATTGTCGGTGGTGGCAAGCAGACTCCAGATGGACGAATCGCTCAGCGAGAGATCTTCCAACGGCTGAAAGCATCGCGCATACGCCCGATTGTAATCCGTGTCGCGGCAGACAACCTCAAGTCCCGAGATGGACGGTGTCGTGGGGAGGGGGACCGCCGCCGTCGCCGCCGCCGTTGTTTTCGAGGTGCCGAGCGACGTCAGCGTATTCGTGACGTCACCGCCGCTCGGGTGGCGGCGCTGCTGCTGCTGCTGCTGTTGGTGGTGGTGGTGATGAAGTGACTGATCGGCAGACAGAGAGGGAGCCATGGAAATCGACATGGGACTGTCGCTCTGCACGTACAAACAAGATTAAGTCTGTTGAAGCGACGACTGCCCTGACCTGTGCAACGGACACTGCGCTCGGGGTGAGGCGCTCACGCGACTCGGTCCAGTGGCTATATTGCCATAGGTCGTCGCCCTGAACAACACCACGCACGTCGTTTGGTTCACGTGCACTCATCGTCTATTTCCTCCCTACCAGGCAAGACGCGGGCGGCTCGTCTTTCGTGACGACGCGTCTTTGTTGCACCGAGCTGCACTCTCGCTTGTTCTGCTCACTGCTTCCGCCGTACGACTTCCGCGTTTGCTGCTGCTGTTGCCATGCCGCATCAGATAGGAACTCGTGGGAAGTCGTAGCGCTGTGCATTGGACTGCCGTCGCTCTCCAACGGCGACGGCGGCGGCAGTCTCTCACCCGATGACGGCATCGACTGGCCCCCATCATTCGATGCGCGATTACCACGAAGTGCTGCTTTCCGCCCGTCTCTTTGAGCAGGAAACCAGGGAACACACCTCGTGCGGTAGGCTCACCGGCTGCACTCTCCTTGAGTGCGGACCCGCTGGGAACGGCGTTCGGGATAAATGTCAGATGAAACGGATTCACACACACCTGGCAAGCACGGCTTACAAGAGGAATGGAAAGACGGGAACTGACCAGCTCGAGTTTCTTCGTATAAGGGTAGATGCAGTTGGCGAGAGGAGCCACCTGATGCTGAGAGGTCAAGTCGGGCCAGCGCCATAGTCTAGAAGAGTGCTTATTGCTTGCAGTGCTGTAGTTCGATGGGGATGACCTTGGGTAGCAGACGTGTGGGATGCACTTGCGCTGTTGAACCTGCACACGGCCGTCCTGCGACCTACAAATAGAGCAGGCTGCCTCAAGCGAACAGGGGAGGCTCGAACTTGAAGATGGGAATGCACTGCGAGCTGGGCGACTGCGAGCGAAGCGCACACTCCAGATCGTGCAACTGGTCCGCCTTGCCGACCCGCTTCACGAGAGACCGCACCAGATGCTCGTCCCAGACTTGCTCCTCCTGCAGTCCCGAAATAGCCGTGCCACAAATAAGAGGGAAGTGTGTGTATCTAGCCGCGCGTCTTATCTGCGCGGTGGCCGCCGTTCTCAAATTGGAGGCGCTCGCTCTCTCGCTCTCGTATTGCTGGACACAGACAGCTCTCTTCTTCTTCTCGGTCGCACGACTGCGGCCGTGTCGTCATCGCGCGCGCGCGCACACACACTCGCCGCCGACACTCATACTCGTAGGCAATAATGAGGTGCAGCCAGCCCACCGCACAAGGTCGAATGTGGGGAAGAGAGCACCAGCTGACCTCGGACTGCGTGGCGACCACTTCTGGCGGTCGAAGCTGCATCAGTCGCTGGATGGCCGCATCACGCGCCTGACAGCCGGTCTGCGAGCGCCGTCCTCCTCCCACTCCACCGCTGTTGCTGCTGCTGCTTGCTCCAGAAGTCGGACCGCGTGCAGCAGCGCCGCGGTCCCCCATCTCACTCGTTCTATCTTCTTCTCATTCGACGATACGACGACAACGATCCGCACCGGATGATGAACGACTGCAAGGTAATGCGCATGGCGAGGGAGGGAGATAACGATGATGATAATGGTGCGCACGCGGACAGATACACTGCGAGAAGTTGGATTGATCGAGGAAATAGGGAGCGAGTGGGTGAGCGAATGAGAGTGTTGCCAGGGAGGTGTGAATGCAGAAGAAGAAGAAGAAGAAGGCGGGGGAGAGCGAGAATGAAAAGGAGCGGAGAGAGAGAGCGCGAGATGCGGCCGGCCGAGAGCGAGAGAAGGGGAGACACGCCACCTCTCTCTCCCTCTCACTGCTGTGCAGTAGCGTGTGTGTGTGTGTGCGTGTGCCGAGTGCATGCGAAGCGCGCCACACTGCTGCGGCCCAACTGAAAGCAAGGGACGAGGAGAGGGAGAGCGAGGGAGAGATCGGGTCGAACGAGGAGACACGCAGACGGCACGACGCAACGACGCGCCGCTGCAGCGGCGGTGGCGGCACAGCCTCCAAGAGGGAGCGCGTGCCCTCTCTCCTATGCTGCGGTGGGGGGCAACAGGAGACCGCCGCCGCCGCCACCGCCAAGGACTTTCTCACGACGGCACAGCGAAAGAGGCAGCAGTGTTCGAGGCGCGCGCGTGTCGTCATCATCATCATCATCATCATCATCATCATCATCATATTTATTGCACATGAGGAGTGATGATGCGACTAGAAGATACGTTGTCCGTGCATCGGATAGCACTGGTTCTCGGCGATGTCGCTGCAATTTGTGGTGATCGGCACGAAAGGGGAGGAACACTACCAGAGATGGTCCTGCGGACACTGCAAATGAAATTGTTGAGGGGTGAGAGAGAGGACCAAGACGACGAACCTGTAGATTGACGCAGGGCCCGATGGGCTTCGTGCCAGCGGCTCGGGTGCTGGCCATCTCTGCGCTCGTTTTCGTGTCGTTACACCGAAACCGACCTGTGGGCTGGAGGCAGAGGTTCGCGAAGCACTCGTACGTCTGCGGGCACAGCGCGTTCACGCAGTTCCCAATCACCGTCACTGCGCCATCATTATCATCATCGCCGTAGAGGCATACATAGGACGAGGATTAGAAAGTGCGCATACGCTTCGTGAAGTCGGGCAGGCACTCGCCCACCTCGCAGACGAACCCGCGCGGACAGCCGCTGTCGGGCGGCGACAGACAGGGCCCGGCCGAGAGACGCGCGCCGACCGACTTGCTGTACGCGCGATGGTAGAACATGTAGGCGTTGGCATCTGGTCGGGCGCGTTCGCTTCCAGTCGCAAGTCAGACAACCCACCGAGCGAGAGACAGCAGCCGATCCAGAGTAGCGCGCAAATCACTCGCTGCTGCATCTCTCCTCCTTCTCCTTAGCGAGTGAAACAACAAGACGAGAGGACGAGGGCGTCGCTTCAGCCGGGGGGATCGGTCGCCGGCCACTCTCCTTCTTGCTCCTTTTAAATGGGAGAACCGGAGCGAGAAGGAGGAGGGGGCAAAGGGGAGGACGGCGCTCGGCGAATAATCCCGCGACAACGGCCCACCCCCGCGGCAGCTGGTTCCCGTTCCTCCTAATGCACACCTCCTCCCCCCTCCCTCTCCATTCAATTGCACCCTGTGCACACGTCCTGAAAACACACGAACAAACAAACCAGCTGTGACGACCGACTGCGGTGTGTCAACCGCCACCGCAATGGCGTACGCGCGCGCGCACGAGAGAGAGGAGAGGCAAAGAAGACGGATGCATCCGATTCAGATGTATGACGACATAACTTAGTGTGTCTGTCTTGGCGAACGGACGAAGAGAGAGAGAGCCGTGTGTGTGTGTGTGCCGACGGTGGCTGGCAGGAGAGCAGACGGGATGCGAGAGATGGGAACGCGCGGACGGCGCATGACTTAGAACTTGTAGCCGGACTGCTGGACGGGCGCCGCGGCCTCGGTGACCTGCTCGACCGGGGCGGCCGGCTGCTCGTACGCGGCGGTGGTCAGCTCGACCGGGACGGCCTCGGGGGCGGGCGTCGCCTCATCGCCGTACGAGTTCTGCGCCTGGCGCTTGGCTCGGTAGCCGCTGTTCGTCACGGCGGCCGGGGCGGCCTCCGTCGACTGCTCGACCGCGGCGGCCGGCTGCAAGTGTTGTCGATGGGCGGGTAAGCACAGTGGCGGTGAAATCGAGCCAACGCACCTGCTCTCCGTAGGCGGCGGCCGAGGTGGTCGCCTCGACGGCGACGGCCTCCACGGCGGCCGGCGTCGACGCCTCGTCTCCGTACGCGTTCTGGCTCGCCTGACGCTTCACTGAAAGCGGCGCGCCTTCGAGGAGGAAGGAGGATGATGCAACGAACCCGGAACGGCGAGCGCGGCACCGACGAGCAGGAGCACAACCAGAGCGCTGTTCATGTTGTTGAGTGATGGAGGTTGGGAGGAGACGAGGAGAAGCGACCGAATGAGTGGCATCGCAACCGAGGCCCTCGCCTTTTATATTCCCCCCGACCACTCGAGTGGTCGGGGAGGAAGGGAGGGGAAAGGGGGAGGGCGGAACCGGTGTCGGTCGAAAGAAGAAGGAGGTGGGAGAAGCACTGGCAGTCAGGCAGTAGTGGCCTGTCCTTTTTCCCCCTTCCCCTCTTCTCCCCTCTGACCACGGCAACTCGAGCGAGCGAGCGAGCAAGAGAGGAGTCGCACAGGCAGACAAGGGAGAAGAAGGGCATCACAACTGGACGAAGGGCGAGCGAGCGAGTGAGGGAGAGAGGTCAAGCGGTGTGGAACGCAGTCAGCCCGCTGTCGCTGTCTTCTCTCTTCGTCGCTCATTCCAGACACTGATTGGTGCGGTGATTGCAGGAAAAAACAGTGTCTAGCAGACGGCCGAGTGTACGTCATCATCGTCTCATGTGCGTGCGCGTGCGCGGTATGTACATGTTCGTGTTGCTCTCCCCCTTCACGGACAATAGCGCGTTGTGCCCTTCCCTGCAGCGACAACTTTCGCTGATTGCCCGCTACCCTCCTTTCCCTCCGTTCCTCCTCTCGTTACAATTTCTGGTCGGGCGTGTCCGTCGTTACGCATCGTCTCTCTCCCGTGCCGCCACCGGCGACAGACAGTCGTCGTCGGCGGCGGCGGCTGGTCACCATCGTCTCGTTTCCTTCCCTCCTTTCCATTTTCTGTTCCTCTTCTCTTCCGGTGCCCGAGGGCAGCAGTAGCGACAGTGTCAATGGACGACGAGCGTCGCCAGTCTTGCATCATCGACGCCCCCTCTTTTCTTCGCTTCTCATTCCAGTCTCTGTGCGCCGACTACCTGGCGCCGTCGTCATTAGTCGTCGCGCCCGTCTGCGTACGCATTCTCTCGTACGCTTCCGCATATCATCGCGAAGCGACTGCTCCCTTTTTCTTCTCAAGGACGACGTACATCGCCCGACACATACCACACCACCGACTCTGGTTTCCCCGCCTGGAAACACTGCTCGGTGAATGCATACAACCGACGGACGGGAGAGGGAGAAGAGGGGTGAAGGTAGGGAAGTGATGTAAGAAAGTGCCCACACAACAAGTACAGGAGGGTCACTGGACTGCTCGTTCTTCGCCTACCACATAGTTCCAGTTCCCGACTGGCGAGAAGGTCATCGAAGTACTCGACGTGCGCTGGCAAACCAGCAGCAATTGATGATGCAGACAGTCGAGATTACGAACGACTCGCTAAAATAAGAAGGGCAGCAGCCTAGCTTAAGTTGGACCAGAGCATGGATAAAGTTCACGCGTGTGAAGGGGAGGAAAATCAAGTTGTGCACGCACAGGTAAGCACACATCCGTATGATAATGATGATGACATGACAACCGGCCTTGGACTCATGATCAACTCTTTGTGAACACTTGGTGTGACGAAGGTGAAAAAACACTTTTGCCCATTGTACTGCTGCAAGAAGCGAGTTGTCCCAGCTTGTTGAGCAGTTTCATCGCGCACTCTTTAGCAAAGTTTTGAACGAGAGACGAGACGATGAGAGTCGCGATCGCCGATGTCCAGTAGAGCTGTTGCAGCATTCCGAGTTGATTGAGTGCACCGGACTTCTGAACGACCATTCGCGAACAAAATAAAAGTGAACCAAACCTGGGAGGCGATGTTGTTCAAGAACGCCGCGCGTCGCCTTCAGAGTCGCCTCTACCCGAGCACCGAGTTGAAAGATTTCCTCCACGCTAGCGCCGGAGACTGTTCCTGGATCGGCGCCTGAGTCGCAGCCGCAAAAATGTCCAGATCCAATTACAGTTTCTAGTTTTCTCCTCAGCACGCCCAACGTCAATTTCCCCCAAATTCAGCTCGACGTGTTCCTGTGGCACCATTACCGTTTACACATTTCGCTGTCGTACTCAATACGACAAACGGTCTCTTCCCGGTGGCATAAAACTGTAGATATCTGTGGCGCGGTGGCAGGGCAAATCGTAACGGTGGTGTGCGGATGATAAGAATGGAGAATCGTTGCACACGAACTATGCCTCTTTTACTAAAATACGATGACAATGAGATGGGGATTGGAGTTCGTCTCCCTTCCTCCTACTCTTTGGGCGAAACCGACTCAGCGTCAGCGCCATCGATCAGCAGCGTTCCGCAGTTGTAGTCGACGGAGCGTGTCGAATACCTTAGACAATTATAGTGAAATGTATTATGATTCGCGAAGTATAAACCTCATCCGAGTACTGACGCGGACGAGCGCGCAGCCAATTGGGGTAGCTGTCGAAGAGGTTGACGATCAGCTCGTCGTCGAGCCGTCGACTTCACGCCGTCCGGGAAGGATTTCATCGTTTTAGGACCAGAAAAGGTGAGTGCAAACGCCAAGTGGATGTTTTCGTTGTGGGACCAATGACCTCGCGAGATTCACCGTGGGGCGCGCATTTCCGCCGCCTCGTCTTCCCTCCCCCTCATTTTGATCATCGATCCAATCGTTGCCAGCACGAAACCGTTGTGTGGTGACACGTGATCCAGCAATTTTCCTTTCTAAACGAATGGTATGAACAGACCGCTCGCAAGACCGATATGTCATGCTACCAAAAATACAGGGAATTGCTCGCGGACCTAGCGATTCGCGTTGCACCTGGAAGAGATTTATCCCAAAGATGAATTTCCCCGTTCGAAAATATTGAGATATATCTGTTTCAGTGAACTGATATCGATTGATCGATTGTGCCGGGTCAATAGCGTCCTGCAGTATAGTGGACCGCCTTTGATGCGATGGCGCGAAAGAGGGTCGGGGTAGTTGTCGTCGAGGCCATCTTGCCCATTCATTATCAAGTGCCCGCGACGGGCCGTCGTCCACTCTCCCTTCCTCTGCTTGCGCTCATTGCCACTCTCTTCCCTCTGCCCCGCCGCTCGCAAACAGCTCAGTGCCTGCCGTGGCTGCTGCCCCTCGCTGTCATCTCTCACCGCCACAGCTCGTCGTTTACTTTTGGGCCCAACCGAGAGCGGTGACTCTCTAAGAGGCTACTGCAGTGGCCGAGTAGCAGTGCTGCTGTTCACCTCATTGCACGTGGCCGCCCCGCCTTGTTGTTGCGGTCTATGGTCGTGTGCGTGCGTTATCTACTTTGCCGTGCGTCTGCCCATCTCTTGACTGCTCCCGTCCCATGCGACGCGGCTAGGATTTTCCCCTTCCCTCTCAAAGCCGCACCACCATACCGCCCGAATGTTGGTGGTTGTCGATCGGTCGCTGCCGTCCCCCCGCTCCCTCTCTCTCCCCCCAAATGTCATCTTGCCCGCTGCTGCTGCTGCTGCTGCTGTTGTTGTTGTGCTTGGTTTGTCATCCCTCGATTCCTATCGGTTGCCCCTCCCCCTTTCTCATTGTCCTTGGGTCGGCAAGCGCCTCGGTCGACTGAGCTATGTCTGTCATTTGTAGGTTCATTATGCTGCGATCCATCGCTTCTCTGCGACAAGCTGCTCGTCCGCTGTCCACTCCGGCTCACGCCAAGATCGACAAGCCCAAGTACACACAGGTAGCGGGGAGGAGGGCATTCCGATGAGCAGTGCATTCGTTTTTCAGCTCTTCATCAACAACGAATTCGTGCCGGCCGCTTCGGGAAAGACCTTTCAGACGCTCAATCCGGCCACGGGCGAAAAGATCGTCGATGTGGCCGAGGGAGACCGTGCCGATGTCGACAAGGCCGTCAAGGTAATAATGAGCCATTGAACGCAGGCAACATGGGATTGCAGGCGGCTCGTGCTGCATTCAAGCTTGGCTCGCCGTGGCGTACGATGGACGCCTACCGTCGTGGCGAACTGTTGAATCGTCTGGCCGACCTGATGGAACGCGATCGTGTGCTGCTCGCCACACTCGAGACGCTCGACAATGGAAAGCCCTATTCGATCGCCTACAACGCCGATTTGGAGCTGTCGATCCGTTGTCTTCGGTTGGCTGGCATCCGTCGATCGGTTGACTAGTGCCTGCGTGTTTAGCTACTACGCGGGCTGGGCTGACAAGAACCACGGCAAGACGATCCCGATTGCCGGCGACCACCACTGCTATACCCGACACGAGCCCGTCGGCGTTTGCGGTCAAGTGATTCCGTGGAACTTTCCGCTCCTGATGCAAGCCTGGAAACTGGGTCCGGCTCTCGCCACCGGCAACACGGTCGTCATGAAGGTGGCCGAGCAAACGCCCCTCTCGGCGCTGCACGTGGCCTCTCTGGTCCGAGAGGCGGGATTCCCGGCCGGAGTCGTGAACGTCATCCCCGGATTCGGACCCACGGCTGGAGCAGCGATCGCCGAGCACATGGACGTGGACAAGGTCTGTAGAGTCACGGTTATGCCATTGACCGCACGCCGCCACTACGACAGGTTGCCTTCACTGGCTCTACCGAAGTGGGCAAGATCATCATGGCGGCCGCTGCGCGCACGAACCTCAAGAAGTGGGCTATTTCGATGCACGACTAATGAGAGTGCAGGGTGACGCTCGAGCTGGGCGGCAAGAGCCCGAACATCATCTTCGCTGATGCTGACGTCGATGCGGCCGTCGCGCAAGCCCACCACGGGCTCTTCTTCAACCAGGGCCAGTGCTGTTGTGCCGGAAGCCGCACCTTTGTCGAGGGAAAGGTCACTGACGACACCCACGCCCCATCATTCTTGTTGTTGTCAGATCTACGACGAGTTCATCGCTCGCGCCAAAAAGACTGCCGAGTCGGCAGTCGTCGGCGATCCCTTCGATGGAAAGACCACCCAAGGACCTCAGGTACGCACATCCACGGCATATTGCACGATGCAGCACCCGATGATGCAGATCGATGAAAATCAAGTGTCCACCATTCTGAAGTATGTGGATGTCGGAAAACGTGAAGGAGCCAAACTCATCACGGGCGGCAAGCGATTCGGCGACAAGGTCGGCGAAACACAATGTCCGCTATGAGTGTGCTATTGAAGGGCTGCTTCGTCGCTCCGACCGTGTTCGCCGACGTCAAGGATGAGATGCGAATTGCGCAGGAGGAGGCGAGTGGTGACCGGCCAGCCGGCCGGCCCGTGCATACATGCATGCTCAATATGATGTGCTGTAGATCTTCGGCCCGGTCATGTCGATTCTCCGCTTCGACTCCATGGAGGATTTGGTTGAGAAGGCCAACAACACCATCTACGGTCTGGCCGCCGGAGTCATGACGAAGGACATCGACAAGGTACGGCAATCATCATGACGACGGTGGAGACGCTACTCGCCAGGCGCATCACATCGCCAACAACATCCGTGCCGGCTCGGTCTGGGTCAACTGCTACGACGTGTTCGAGTAGGAGCCGGAGATTGGCGCACGAGTCTTGCTCGCTTGCTTGCAGTGCCGCGGCTCCGTTCGGCGGCTACAAGCAGTCGGGCATCGGTCGTGAGCTCGGCGAATACGGTCTGCAGGCGTACACGGAAGTGAAGAACGTATGCATCCGCATCGAGTGGACGGATTGCAAAGTCATGTTCAGGTCGTCATCAAGGTTCCCCAGAAGAACGCGTGATTGATTGGCTCGCGTCGTCCGCCTCCGCTACTATAACTATAGGGATAGGCACAACACCAACACTCCGAGTCGCCGTGCAAAAATCGACACGCACAGGGACTCCTTCCTTCTTTCCGTCCACTGCACGCGCATAAAGCATTGCGAAAGAGGACGGCCCGTCGGCGGAGGCCTCGTCCGCCCTCGCTTGACGTCAACCCCCGTCTAGTCTGCGGGCGTAAAGCGCAGACTCCCGTAGTGAAGCGCTCCCTGACACGCAGGGAGCTGCGTGCTAGGAATGGCCCACCGCGAAGGGTGCCATTGGCGCGGTGGCATGCATCGCACTCCTTGATCCCTAGCAGACAGCCGCTTTTGTCTAAATCCTTTTACCACTCCTTGTTTCGGTGCCCTACCCGGTATCCTGTGTTCCTGCCGCCTTTTTGAGTGTTTTGCAAGCTGCGATTCCCCTACTCCGCGGCCCTAGGGCTCATTGACCCCGCCCGACCTCTAATGCCGATTCATGACTACGAGGATAGGTTGCAGGTAAAGCGGTATGGGACTCATCGAGCAGTTTTCTGAGACCGCCAAGAACGTCAACCTTGGCGTTCCCGCCATCCGAACGGCTGCCTGCGGTGCTGCGGCTGGTGGCGCCGGTAAGGGATCGCCGACTTTCGGTCTTTCCATGAGTGATGTTGCACAATCTCTCGAGTTGATGCAATACCGTTTACCGAATGTCTCAAGCTTGTTAGGGGTGGGTCAACGGGCAGTCGAAAGTCTCCCCTAGGCGTCTCAGTAGATTAGGCCGGGAGCTTGAGCGAGCATTGCTGTCTGGTAGTGGACAGTTCTAGATTTCATGAGAACTTCCTTGAGTGGGTGATCAGCTTTGTGAGCGCCACAGTCTGGAGTCGCACCGCCGCTCTCGGTTCCGACTAGAGGGTGTTATGTCTGGGAGATTGACTGGAGCGGAGCATGATGCAATAGCGTCATCGGACCCTACAGGTTATCGATTCGTCTGCGCTTTTGCCACGCTGGACACGGCCTCCCGCCACATTGCTAC